>JAGSPU010001658.1:0-305389 GCA_019321725.1 Paulownia fortunei | reverse complement strand
CAACTACCAATAATAATGCAGAATTTGTCACAACAAACAAACCACAAACACTTAGTACATATAGAGAAACAAAGCAAGGTACACATCACATTTGTGCAATAATTAAGCCACAGCATCGCAGGAAGCGAATCATGCAAACAAACAATGATATTTTTCTTCTATGGTCTTGTGATCATAGTGGTTCTCGGAGTTATTGGATCACTTGAATGGACATGTAAGAATTAATTGCACGTAAAAACTTCTGGAATTGGGATCCAAATCGCTCCATCTCCTTAGCCGGTAGTGAAACTAAGGCATTAACTCCATCAATAGTAGGAAATATCCAACAAATATCCTTCCTGTGGTTCACCACAGGGCCACTATGCAGGGGCTTCCCCCATGGATACACCACCTCTTCAAACCCAACCTCAACCATGAACTCACCATGTATTCTCCACAAGGGAGCCCTTTGTTAACCTCCAACCAGTCTATTACTGATTTTGCATACTCATCACTCACTCTTGTCGGCCCTTCTGAGACCATCTTCACGAGTTCTGAAAATGGCCATTTTTCAAGATCTTCGCATTTTGCCGACGCATAAGCAACTAGAACTGCATTGCCACAGTATGAAGCTGGCAGAGGCGGATTCAACCTTGACCTTAAGTCGACAACATTAAGCAGAGTGGACACTCTGTCTTTATTGTACTCACCATCGCACGACAAGGCTTTGCACCTCCAGATGAGTGCTGCCACCACATTAAAGCTGCTGATCTTTGTGGTGGTTGCATTTGTTTCAGTCTTTGCCTTGTCCTTTAGAAAATTGATGTCGCTTGGGCTTAGCTTGAAGGCTTTGAACTCCAGTTCTTCTTTCTTGCAATCAAACACCGGAGGGCCTGAAATGAGGAGGTCGGGCTTGAAAAACTCCGGTGTGGGAACGCCACCAGCGGTGGAGACCTGGCGGCGAGCAGGCGGCGGTCAAAGCACGGGATGACTGCCAAGGGTTTGTCCTCAAAAGCTTGGGAAGCCAGATTCTCTGTGAATGTTTTGGCGCTCAGGCCGTCCAACAAGATGTGATTCACCGACATGCCGATTGCAAAACCACCACACTTGAATGATGTTACCTGTGATTGATGATAAATGAAATTTTAAGCAGTGTGATTAATTATTATAGATTAATTTCTTGTTTGACTATAAGCTAGAAATTTTCTTACAATATATTTATAATAATTTATTCAAAATTTAGCACATTCTAATTAAATAGAATTTTCAATGAATAAAATATTACTTTGAGAAAAATGTTAATAAGAATGTTGGTAAACATATAAAATTGCTTTGGCCCGTTGATGATTATAAGAATATCTAAAGGTTCATATGAAATTTTCTCAATATATTGTGAGCACGACTCATAAATGGACTTGGTAGTTGTGCATTATTTAAATTTCTTTGAGTTATCACCTAATTACCTAAGTAGAAATTTTCTTTAAACTTAAATTAGAGGAAAGTTATCAGACTACATGAAGTCAAAAACTAACAAAGATAAGAGGAAAGTTATCAGACTACATGAAGTCAAAAACTAACAAAGATACCCCTTACAAGTCGTTGTTGCACGTACGAACCTGAAGAATGAATAGCGGCTTATCATCAGCATTTGGTCCCAGGTTATCCAAGGTCTGAACAGCAAGCTGCCGGAATCCCAGGTTGGGACAGACCAAGTCCCCTATCTCATCAAGGGAAAACTCGGACGAAGCCACAACGAAGCCAGCCCCGGCTGCGTTGCAGTCGATCTCAAGGCGGCCCGACTCCTGGTTCAATTTCAATCTTCCAGCCATGAAGTCATACGGCACCAGCACTTTTGTAGTGCCAATTTGAGCCTTTTGGCCACAACTTCTGGTGGATAATCTTGGTTTGCGGAGAAGAAATAGGCTGTTGGGATATTGTAATTAAGGATCTGGTCTATGTTAGACAAGAAGAGGGATTTTTTCTCAGTTTCTGGTGATGGGAATACAAGGGTGGATTCTTGGAATGTGACCTTAAGGTCTTGCATGGCAGGATTGGAGGAGATAGTTGCCATCTGAAATTCGATTAATCTATGTGTGTAACTAGCTAATCTGAAATTTATACCACTTGGATCAGCTCTTGAATGTCACGTCATTAATTGCTGATGTATAAACTTCCATGTGAGTGTATTTTGAATTTTTTTTATTTCAATTTTATATTACATGTATTCTATAATATGTGCACACTATGCATATGAGTTATTTTTTTAAATATACAGTTGATAATTCAATTAATTATATACACATAACATTGTTATGCAATTGTGATATGAAAAAAAGCTCTCTCATGTAAACCTAACATGGTTCAAAACTAAGTAATTACCCAGTACTAATGCAAAGTCCAACTCAATTAGCACTAAAATAACTTAATATGTTCCCATGCCCATATATCACTTAATTGTATTAAAGATTTTCGTCAATATCATATCTAAACTAATAGGGCAAAAATACCGCAGGAGGTTTTGGTTTTAAACAGTGAAGGTTTAATACTTGGGTCGTAGAAAAACACCCAAATCATTTTCTTTGTAAATTTGAAACAAAGCGGCAGTTGGCTGCTGACAACTTTATTATTAATGTGTCGGTCGCTGCATGTAATTGAACAGTAGCTACTTAATTAAGGACCAATGTTGAAGAGTCTGTACACTTGTTAAATTAGAATGACCATTCCTCGCCACTTGCACAACCTAACAGTGTCGCAGAATTTATATGGCATTGGAAAGGGCGAACATACAGGTTCACTGAGAGGTAATTTGATTATCTGCTCTCTGCAAAGGTATTCAGATTTATATATAGGGTTATTTGCCTTAAATTCTATCGGCAAAATCTTTTAGAGTAGGTGCAAAAATCTCCACCTCAAGATCACAAATTTGCTCTTACCCCACCGGAATGTCCAACATAATGAAGCCTTAATGTTATGATATCTTTTTCTTTATTTCCGGGTCAGTGTGGTAAATCATTTTATAGAAATGTTGCATGAGAGATAAATAAACCTTTGCATTAGTTGTTGATCGGCATAGGCGCACATGGAAGAATTCCCACAAAGGATAGACTTTTGAAGGTGATAACTCAGAGGTCGGGTTTTTTGCAGATTCCCATAAAGAATCACGACCACTTGTTTCTCCTATGTTCCTTTACTTCTAGAATTTGGTGCTTTATATTGAAGAAATGCAAAAGATGGGCATTTTACCAAATGAGTGGTAAGAGTTTTGAGAAAAATAGCTAGTGCTTAGGTTGTCACTTGGAGCAGCAGTGTAGTCCACTTGAAAGGAGAGAAACAACATATTCTTTAAGAATATGTTCAACATAAAGAGAAGCATTGCAACAATTATTATTACTCCCTATACATAACCAGAATGCACTATTACATATGTAGATATATAGCTGAAAAAACTAAAACACACACACACACACTAAAAGGCAGAATGAAGCTAATTAATGATCATCATGGGAAGAACTCATGAAAGGAGGCCTGGTATTTCTCCATCTCCTTAGCAGGCAGAGAGACTAAGGCATTAATTCCATCAATATCAGGAAAAATCCAACAAATGTCCTTCCTATGGCTCACAACAGGGCCACTATGCACGGGCTTGCCCCATGGATACACCACTTGATCAAACCTCAATCTCATCCATGAGCTCACCATATACTCACCACAAGGTAGCCCTTTGTAAATCTCAAACCAGTCTATTGCAGATTTTGCATACTCATCAGTCACCCTTGTTGGCCCTTCTGACACCATCTTCACGAGCTCTGAAAACGGCCATTTTTCAAGATCTTCGCATTTTGCCGACGAATAAGCAACTAGCACTGCATTGCCACAGTATGAAGGTGGCAATGGCGGATTCAGCCTCGACCTTATGTCCATGACGTTAAGAAGAGTGGACACTCTATCTTTGTTGTAGTTGGACAAAGCTTTGCATCGCCATACGAGCGCTGCCACCACGTTAAAGCTGGTGATCTTTGTGGTCGTTGCACTACCACTACTATCCTTTGCTTTCTCCTTCAAATAATTGATAGCGCTTGAGGTTAGTTTGAAGATTTTGTAATCCAATTCCTCCCTTTTGCAGTCGAACGCCGGAGGGCCTGAAACAGGGAGATCGGGCTTGAAAAACTCGGGGTGTGGGAACTCTACGTGCGGCGGAGATCTGGCGGCCAGGAGGTGGCGGTTGTGGCATGGGATAACAGCCAAGGGCTTGTCGTCAAAAGCTTGGGTAGCTAGATTTTCGATGAACGTTTGGGCTCCTATGCCGTCAAACAAGACATGATTCATCGACATGCCAATTGCGAAACCACCACACTTGAATGATGTTACCTGTGAATGACAAACAAATTCACAGACGGTATATTAAGTACCAAGACTATGTATAATGAGATAAAATATGTTTCCTTAAAATTCAGTCAATCAAACTTAGAACATTCATATTAATTTTAGTCAAAATTAAGGAAAAGACATAAACCTAAAAATTCTGACTTTCCATATTAAATAATCTTATTATAAATTTAAGCTAGACTCTGAAAAAATAAATTGAAATTCTGAATTCCTAATATGAATTTGACTTCATAACATGCATGATATGTTTAAGGTTTAGTAAATAAATAAAATTTTCATAAAAATGAAAGGTTCATGCTTTAAGTTCAAACTACAATCATACCATACATAAATGAGTTAAGACAGGTTTTAATTACAAGGAGCTGTGCATTAACCTGAAAAGTGCAAAGTGGCTGATCATTATCTGGCCCCAAATTATCCAAGATTTGGACTGCAAGCTGCCGGAATCCCAGGTTTGGATGAACGAAGTCCCCCAAGTCATCAAGCGAATACTCCGAAGAAGCCACCACGAAACCAGCCCCCGCCGCATTGCAGTCGATATCGAGGCGGTCTGATTGCTGGTTCAATTTGAATCTTCCAGCCATAAAATCATATGGCACCAGCACTTTTTCTAGGGCCACTTTGAGCCTTTTGGCCACAGTTTCTGGGGGAAAATCTGGGTTGGCCGTGAAGAAATGGGCTGTAGGGATATTGTAATTAAGAATCTGGTCTATGTTGGACAGGAAAAGGGATTTTTTCTGAGTTTCTTGTGATGGGAAAACTAGGATTGATTCATGCAATGTGACCTTAAGGTCTTGCATGGCAGGAATTGGCAAGACGGAAGCCATGTTTTGTTTCTGTTCTGATCAATTATGTGTACTCACTTGTCTTAATTTTGGTGAATTTATACTACAAGTCCTCAAAAATTAAGTTTCACGCGATGGCACATGCATTTGTTAAACATCCATGTGAAAGGACATGGCATTAACATATAGGGAAAAAAAAAATGCCAGCATTACGTTGACAGACCATCTTAATGATTGAGACATTAGAACATTAAAATTAGTAATTAATACAAGGGTTGACTTCTAATCTGTAGAATTTGGGTTAAACACGAGAAAAACAATAGGGGGAACTAAAATATTGTAAGTCGTTCATTAAATGAATAATTGTATTATACATGAAAATTCATAATACTGGATTAAATCATACCTCATTAATAATCTTCCACGAAAGACTTATCTAAACTTAGTTTAAAGAGAGTTTGTGATCGCATAACTTTGCACGTCTTATGGTTGTTATGTTATTACAGACGTGTCTTTAAACTAAGTTTAAATAAGTATTATCATGGAAGATTATTAATTAGGTGTGATATAATCCCTGATTTTGATTATCATCCATGTGAAGGGACTTGGCATTAAAATTTATTTATGCGTGTGAACTTAAGTAAAATAAGAGGGAAATAAAAATGGGAGAATTTCATTCACACCCTCGTTTATTTTGTCAACTCATCAGGCAGAACATTGTGTTTTGAGAGACCACGCCAACACTTGTAATGACTTAAGATAAAAATATGTGATAATAAGGCAATTGTGTTAGAATATTCACATTTATGTAACTAGTTTATCAAATATTAAAGTTCATTTGATGAGATAATTAACATTTAAATACTTAAATTCTATTGGCCATTGAAGAGCTGTGACTCAACAATAAATGCTTTGATTGCAGTCATATATATATATTGAAAATATAAAAAAGTAACGATACAACATATCCATTGTCAACGAGGAGAGAAATATTCTTCTTTGAAGGGCTCTATACATCAGAGATTATTGTTCTTCTGGATTAATACAAAAGAGATTACACTGATTGCTATGGATAAAGTTGTCTTTTATACGCATTAAGATTATACCAAAATCATGAAGTTCCAATATTTTATGTGAATTATGATTTCATGTGTTTAATTGAGTTTACTTACAAATTATATATAGGACAATCACCTACGAGCAATGATGCCATAAAGTTCCACGCATACCAAGGAATATAAATGGTATGAAAGGAGGATAATATTTATTATGCGGGTCACGAATACTCTTTTGCTTAGCATATAGTATTTTGGTATCAAGTAATTGAAGCCTTAAGATTATAATAATGATAATACTTTTGCATCAAGGTAACATATGGCACATCAACTGACGCGACCATGGATTCTCTACTATTCTGAACTCAAATTATCATTATTTATAGAACATTGTATTTAATCACGGTGTTTGGAAACGCATGTCATGTGAATTTTTAGATATAAAAATTTATTTAGAAAAATATTATATTTGATAGTTAATTTGAAATGAATTTTTAAAATAAATTATGTTTATTTTGAAATTTGTGGTTTTTGAATTTTTTTCTTTTACTTCTATTAAATTGTTATGAATTTTATTAGATATTCAATAATATCTATAAGCACTTTTTGAAAAAATTAATATTGAAAAACTCATCCCGTAAAAAAACTATTACTTCTATTCAGTGCCACAATTACTCAATTATTACGGTTTTCAAGTTTTATTTATCAAGCGATTTTACTGAAGTAGATATTCCATCTGTGTTTGACATGCAATTACAGTTTAAGATTTAACTTTTAAGGTTATTGGAGAAAATGGAACTTATGTACAAAGTTTCATCTAAAACTTGGTATAATCAAAATCAAGGAATTACATGACTATTATAACCATTCCAAGAAAACATGAAAATAGCTTCTCCTAAAAATAACTTTAACTGTGATGGAGACTTAGTCCCTCACAAAGATACTAACATTAGTTTAAATTTCCAACTTCTCCGTCCCAAAATTAATAAAGCATATATAAGTATATATATATATATATATATATATATATATGTGTGTGTGTGTGTGTGTGTGTGTGTATTGTTTTATAATTGATTGGGTGTAGTCACACAGTTTGTGGGGGCAGAATTTCCCCTCCTTTTAAGTTTTAGCTTGATTAGAGGAGCAACAATCCCCAAGAAAAATGAAAAAGATCCAAGAATTGCAAGTATGGTTCTTGTAATTTTTCACCACCAACTGTTAAAAAGGTAAAAAAATAAATAAAAATATCCGCATTTTTAGATAAATCAAATAAATTTTTTTGCATCATTTTCATTTTCAAGTTCATACGAGGGAGGTAATAAATAACAGGAATAATTACCCACAATAAGACATAACTTGATATTAATAATAAGGCAATTAGAAGCCTTATTAAGAAACATAAAATTAACAGACATAAAATCATACGTAAGTAAAGTTATAGTGGAACGTAACGAGACCCATCAACAAATTCACTGGAAGAGTTCAAACTTCAAACGTATCCCCCATTCACTCGAATTATCTGCCCGTTTACCCACTCCCCCGCGTCACTCGCCAAAAACCCCACCACCGGTGCCACGTCATCCACTTTCCCCATCCTCCCCAACGGGCACTCAGCCACCGCCTTCTCCTCCGCGTCCGCCCTATCACCCTCATAAAACATATCTGTCGCCACCGGCCCCGGCGCCACGCAGTTTGCCGTTATCCCCGTCCCCTTCAGCTCCTTCGCCATTATCTTCACCATTGTCTCCACAGCCGCCTTCGACGCCGCGTACGCAGCATACTTGGGCCTCAACGACGCCACTACTGACGTCGTCAAGCATATGATCCTCCCTCCTCCTCCGCGCTTGATTCTGTTTGCGGCTTCTCTGCAGCATAAGAACGCACCGCGCGTGTTGATGCTGAAAGTGGTGTCGAAATCCTCGGTGGTGGTGCTGGCAAGTGTGGGGTATTTTGAGTCCACTACGCCGGCTGAGTTGACCAGGATGTGGACCGGAGAGTTGAATGCTGACTCAGCTGCGTCGAAGAGGGATTTCACTTGCCCCGGGTCAGAGATATCGGCTTGAAAGGTGACGGCGCGTGGGTGGGTCGAGCCGCTGGAGCTGCTGGAGTTGATTTGGTCGGCGACACGGTCGGCTTGAGCTGAGCTGGAGGCGTAGTTGATGAGGACCTTGGCGCCGAGGGAGGCTAAATGGAGAGCGATGCCGCGGCCAATGCCTCGGGATCCGCCGGTGACTATCGCCACTCGGTCTTGGAGTGGATGGAGGGTTTGGATAGGCTGCGGGATGGTGCTTGATTCTGCCATTGGATCGGGTTACTGAGGTATTCTTAATAATTCGGGTTATTGAGATTGAGACACTGACTCATGCATAGAGATGCTCATATATAAAAAATAATTTTGGCACATGGGATTTTGTTGACTAATGACGTCACTGCTTAAATCAGTGGTGTTTTATGTCAAATAATTAATCTAAATAATATCAGGAGTTTGAAAATTTTAGACCGACATTTTTGGATGAATTCAACTTATTAAATAAATGGACTTTTCGTGGCCGATTAGTGTAAAATAATTTTGGATGCGAATTAATTTAATTAAAAAATAAATACAATTGCATTCATACACGTAATTAATCACTCATTTCATAATAATAATGCTTGTCAATTTTTTAGTTTTTACACAAGAAAGACAATATGCTTACATTAGTGCAGATTTATTTTCTAACCAATCAAATCAGGGATAAAATTTCATGCTCGTATTACCTATTACAAACTAAATTTTTCCAAACACAAAATCCAATCAATTGGGCCTTGTATATTTTAGGATTCTGTGTCATTTTTAAAATTATTGTTTATGTGAATAAATATACAAATAAAGAATTCTGAAACGTCTCATTAGGAAGAACCATATTGTATGCATAAATAGAAGTTGTGCATGTAAGCGTTTATATTGAATTCATAAAATGTGTAAATAAAATAAATTCTGTTCAAATATCCAATAATATATATTTATTTCATAAATACTACGTCTCATGAATTTAAAAATTAAAATATAAATTAGAACAGGAAACATGTTAGGAGAAGGGAGAAGAGAGAGAAAAGAATTGTGGCTCATTCAGTATGGCGGTTGTATAGAGAGTAGTGCACGAAAGTTGAGTTTTATTTGCTAAGTTTGGAATAAAATTTCCACATATATAAAGATGAAGATATTTTATTTGACGTTTGAAATTGCTTCCTCAAGCTACGCCATTATTGATATCCTTATTTTTATTCTGGCTTGGGCACAATACAAACCATAACAGAAAATCAAACCAAGAAAATATGAAATTGAGAAAATAAAAATTAAAAAAAAAAAAAAAAAAGGTTTAAACTTTAAACAACAAATCCACCATTGACTCGAATGACTTGGCCATTAACCCACTCCCCAGCATCACTAACCAAAAACCCAATAATCTGGGCCACATCATTGGGCTCGCCCAATCGGCCCAGTGGACAAGCGTCCACTATTCTCTGCACCATTTCTTCACTTTTACCAGCAAAAAATAGCTCCGTCGCCACTGGTCCCGGCGCTACACAGTTTACCGTTATTCCACTCCCCTTCAACTCCTTCGCCACTATCTTCGCCATCGTCTCCACCGCCGCTTTCGACGCCGAGTACGTCGCGTATCCCGGCAGCGCCACCCCCACGGTCGAAGTTGATATCAGGACTATTCTCCCGCCGCCGCCTCGCGCCAATCGATTCGTCGCTTCACGGCAAGTCAGAAATGCACCCTTGGTGTTCACACTAAATGTCGTTTCCCAGTCTTCGACTGTCGTATTGGCTAGGGTCGGGTACTTTGGATCTAAAAATCCGGCGCAGTTTACGAGGATGTGAGCCGGAGTGTTGAATTCCTGTTCTGCTCGATCGAAGAGCGATTTGACGTCGTCTGGGTTTGATACGTCAGCTTTGACTGCGATGGCGACTGGAGAAGAAGGACTTTTATCAGCGGCGTTGGAGTTGAGCTCGGAAGCCAAGAGATCCGCTTGGCTTGAACTGGAAGCGTAGTTGATTACGAGCTTCGCGCCGAGGGAGCGGAGGTGGATAGCAATTGCACGGCCGATTCCGCGGGAAGCTCCGGTTACTATTGCTACACGGCCGTTGAGGGGTAAAGAATCGGCGGTGGTGTTTGCTGCCATGGAAGCAATTGAGGGGTTTGAATAAGTGCAGTTTTGGATACGGAACCCAAAATAGGTACTCCTCTATTTATGGTTGAATGTTGAAGTATAAATGAGTTGTACAGTTCTTTGAACCCAAGTAAGAAATTGTAGTTGTTTGACAATACAAAGATGTTTCTAAACTTGGTTTGTCATAATATGATAGATTAATGTAGCTGAGGTAAGCGAATACGTTTGCATGGCAAAACTGCGTTGAAGGGTTATTGAAATAGTCTAATTAAAATGAGGTGTTAGCTAGGCTCAAATAGAGAACCTACACCTGCCACACCATGAATAACGTAATCAACTCAAGGATCAAGAACTGAGTTTCCCCAGCTTGACCAAAGTTCTGTGATCCTGATGAAGAAGATTATATTGCCTGATGGGAACAAACTGTGCCTATGGAGTAAGGAGAAATGGTGAAAAACAGGTCGAAGAGCGAGTTTCCCCACAAAGATCATATGCTCATGTGTAATAGGGAGGAGGGAAACCCTGGAACATCAGTTTACTCAGTGCCCCATTGCTGGAGAGGATTTGGCCTTTAATAATATGTTCTGGTTTACTCAATTTTAGACTTGCAAATCCAGCGAAATTTTAATCCTTTCACAAAATGCGGAGACATTAATATGTTCTGCTCTTTGCAGATTGTATTTACAGAGGAAAACGGACTGCTTCATTAACCAATTGATAGAATGCATATTATGTATACACCAAAGAAAGAGTCGAATAGTCAAGCCAAGCTCATATGTCAACTGACAGCAGTTCAAAATTAGTAAGGATGGCAAATTGTTATCGATGTAAAGGTGATCTCCAGTCAAGACTTTCTTCTGGATAATCTTTCTGCATCTCTTGTGGAGGAATAAAGGAGTCCATGGAAAGGCCAGGGACATTAAAAGCTAGATCATCAATTATATACGTCTCTTCCATCCGCGTTATCCCAGGCCCCGCCCTTAAATTGTCTCCGAACCTTGTGATGATCACGCTCGAATGGCCAGAATGAGCGATCATCATCCCCTCCACGGCCCGATAGTCCTCAACTCTCGTGCACATGGTGGTTTCCCAGTATGTGGGGTGGGAACCAGGGGTCTGAATTCTGGTTAAGTACGAGTCTTCTAAGTACACAAGCAAGCCACTCCTTTGGCTGAAGTAACCCAGGGTTACATGCTTGATCATCTCGGCAGTGCTGTCGCTCCGTTCAGCAAGATCAGCATGCTCGGCTGATAGTTTTAGCACGAAGCAGTCAACGCCTGATATGTGCTTTTCTCCCATGTACTGTGCTGTGGAGAACACCGATGATATGGCAACTGGATCGAGTCCCTGTAAGGGCAAGTGATGATATTGATCTTATAAACAATTTACATTGCTTTTGTTGCTTTTGTCATATAGTTTGAGCTCGCTGTAATACAAAATTCGTGGGATCTTTGGCATAGAAGAGTTAACTCTTCTTTCTATCTTTTATCTTTAGCATATGAATTACTATGTAATTCGTTCCGTGCATATTTATTGCAAATGCAAAACATAAAAGGTCGTTGTGTTGTCAGGCAAAAAAGCATAATATTTTTCTCTGTGAGCATTAAAAAATCATTGCTATTCTCAGTGGGGAAGCTGAAAAGTGTTGCTATTTTACAGTCAGAGGTGGCTTTGCCAAAAGAGTAAACTTTGCCTCTGGAGTTATCATCAGTGGTTGCCTGGTTGGTGATGTATACCAGCAATGCAAGTGAAGAGTAAATGTATTGATAAATAGTCCTCCAAGAAAAGGAGTACTCTCATTTTGCTTCTATTAACAAACTATACCAGAAAATAGCTAGACCGCAGTTGAAGTAATAAATTATCATTGTGGAAAGACTTTTAAAACTAAAATTTCCCTTCCACCAAAAAGGAAATAATTTTTGCCTTACAAGTCATCGGAGGTTGGATGTATGCACCAGCAATGAAAAAGAAGGGCAAGTTGCCCTGCCCTTCTTGCCTGCATAAAACTTGAGAAGGGCATATTCCGCCGGAATATTTCACCTCCAGGTGTATAAGAAGAACTTGATAGTGGTGGCATTATAACTTGGTTGTCATAATTAACATGTTGAACTCCTCAACGTTGCATGCTCTAATACTGTAGCCACTTCATAATACTAAATTTAAACCAAAATCATAATATTTGAAGTTGATTACTTGCCTGAAGAGCACGTCGGAGAGGTCGAACACCGCCTTTAGCGGCGTGAGCACCAAGCCATGGGGTATGCCGCCAAGCCACGTTGCCATCACTGCCAGCCACAACCTTGTGACCACCCACAACCAGCTCAATCAACCATTTGTTAGGCACCATTTGCCATATAACAAAGCAGCCCTTTTGTGAAACACTAGCACTAGGTCCGGCGGCAGAGCCGTTTGAGCCAGGCTCATCCACCATCGCCATCGCCACCTTCCCGGTTGCATACATATTCTTCACCACTCCCTCCAGCTTCCGGCAGCCGGTTGCTGCCGTGAAGTGCTGAATTATGTATTGGGGTGATGAAGATACCTAAGTAATATGAAAAGCCATTCAATTCTCAATTAAATGTGCAGTAAATATTTGACTACCTTTTTCTACATAGTGCATTAAATGGGAAGTTATTGCAATTGCCTTGTCAAATGTACAACAGCAGAACGACAGATGCCCCAAAACATTATTCTATCACTTTGACTCAACATAGCGAAAGCAAATTTCATCCAAATTATATATATATATTATGAAAATAAAATTGAGATCAAATATTTGTGAACTGCAGTCGGCGCATGCATTAAGTATAAAGCGTAAATCAACTGGCATTAAATTCGTATCTTAGTTTTGCGCGTGGTAGTTGAATGAAATTAATTTGATGGATGAAAGATACATTTCATTGGGGAAGCATGCAGTACAAGCTTAAATTCTTTAGCTTCTTGGGGGGGGGGGGTGGAAATGGTAAAGGATATATTACTAAGATACTAGATAGTGAAGAAACCAAAATAGTGGGGTCCTAATCTTACAGAAACAAGAGTCAAAATATATTATTCTGTGACCAGAAATCTTTCAGCTAATGGAAGCCACTGGGCAGCAGGTGATCCTTCCTATGAACTACAAATGGTGCAGAAAGTAAAAGTAAACCTAGAAAACTACACTTTGTGTGACTTTTTCAAATTTGTTTGGGTAAAGTAATACTATACTGTGTACATTGTACTACTAATACTTTATATCCTTGGAAAAGCAAAATACTTATAAAATAAAGGGGCAGAAAAGGGACTACCTAGCTATGTAAAATTACCTGCACTTGTGTTCTTGAATGGAATTATGAGGTGAACATGCAGAAGATGATGAACCCAATAACAAGAGTGAAAAATGTGAGTCAAGGGAACTTACTTGAGTAATGGAGTGTTTGGGATGGACAGAAACAGGAAAAAGGGGGCAGCCCAGAACACTTAAGAGAATCTTGAGGTCACATTTCTTGTGGAAAAGCTGAGGGAAATGGTTAGAGAGCCAGTTTCTCCATGTTTGGGCTTTCTTGGTGCAGTTTGTGCTTCTTGAGTTTTCTTCGTTTATGGGCTCTTCTGATACTGGTGCAAGACGATTCATCTTATTTTGCTTCAGATTACTGAACAAGTTTGATTTTCCCTTTCCTTTTAGCTTTTCCTTTTCCTCTTCTCTTTGTGATTAGCTGCAAGTGGAGAGACTGAATGCAGAATGGGTCGTGTGTTGAAGACTTCTTAAAGAGAGCACCTGGAATTTGCTTTTTGCTTTGAGCACGAGCACTTCTTGCGCGTGTGGCCAAACTTCATTAGTTGTACTGCAACGAATGAACAAATTGAGATAATATATATATATATATATACATCTAAATTTGTGCATGTGCACACACACACATGCCCAGAATCCAAATCATGATCATGAACACACCCTCACACATTATGATCTGCTTCATTAATTTACCCTTTTACTTTTAACTCTTCAACAAAATATCAATTGCATTTACAGCTAAGTCGCAACGGGTTTATATATAATACTGTACAAAAGATAGAAAGTAAAGAGAAAAAAGAAAAAGGCAACTCCTTTTTCTCTTCCTCCTTTCTAAGCATTCAGGGAAAACACAAGACTATAATGATTATCTTCTCTATTTTTATTATTTTTTTTCACTAGCCATCTAATACTTGCTAATCTTGAAATTGAAATTAAATTGTTACCTATTATTGCTCCTTTTCAACTCATTGATTATTTAATTAATTACATTAGGTAAACTATTAGAAAGATGGTTGAACTTTAGAAGAACATTATAAGCACTTAAAGTGTTACTTTTGAGCTTAGACTGCTTTATTACATTTGAAGACTTAGGCTGATAGACTATTGCTTAATCTTAATAATAGTAATAATAATAATAATAAATTAAGAATTTAAAGAAATGAACAGAAGAAGAAGAAAGGCGCGTGGGATGAAGAAAGTGATAATTTATTAAGTTTGATGCCCACATGTTATTTTGTTGGAAGTATTTGTAAAGGGAGCTTTTAAGGGAGGCAAGGCAGCCAATGCGTCTCCATCTTCCCCTCTCTTTAATTATGGTCTTTCTGGTAAGTTTGGTACACCCTTATTAATTCTATTTTCCAGTTTTTATCTGCTCTTGGCCTTTCTTACCAATAATCTTTTTGCCTTCAATTTTCTTCTATTTATGATCACTCATAAATTACGATCCAATTTTTTTTTTTTTTTTTTCTGGTTGCTTCATTTATGTGTAAGATCAGTAAAATTTTAATTTTTCCTCTCGTAGAAATTTGGACTGATATCATTACTTTGTGGTTGGTGTCTATATATTTAATGTGGCAACCACAGTAAGTTTGTGTTATGGGCATAAAAGTATGAGTGTGATTTTTCTTTTTGACAATAAAAGAGATGTCAATCAAGAATATTATAACCTGCCTAAGAAACAGTTGAAGTTAGTTTTGTAGGTTCCCCAAAGATCTGTTAAGATTTATGTCTAGAGTTAGGAGGACAATCACTGTCCTGTCCAAGCTATTACCAATATACGAGGAAACTCTATTTCTTGGTGTATGGCCCGAAACTCAAGCCTTTTTCAGCGTAAATCCAATATATGTGTTTTTATATACCCATTCTTACTTTCTTCACCTTAACGACATCAGAAGCCCAACAAAAAAATAGTGATCGCTAGCTACGGCCCAAAAATCCAAAAAGCCACTCTGATGGGCTAACTTTGACTGTTTTTGCACAATCTTTTTAGAAACTGATCCAAGAAAATGCAGGTATGTTTGAAGAAGGTACGGCTTAGTTTGGTATTAATTCCAGCAGTTTTAGTGTTATAAAATATTTAAATACAATTTCCAAAAATACTTTTTTCATCTCTTTTTAAAATATTATACAATAATCCTAAACATTATTATACATAATATTTATATTTATATTAGTCTTAAAAAGTACATAATAATATAAAATAATATCGTGACACCACTAATCAAATATTTTTTTTTACAAGACATGACATTTACAGTAAGAATTGTCTCCGTTAAAACTAAAACCAGACGTACCTCACAATTCTCGTATACTTTCACACACTAAGTACACGTTTGTCAACACTTTTAAGATGAAAGTCCATCTATAAAATGGACTTTTTAATATGAATTTTTTTAAAAAGTGCTTATAAGTATTGTTAAATGTTTGGTAAAACTGTACTTTAATGCCCATTTAATAAAAGTGTAAGAAAAAAAATTCAAAAGTCACAATTTTATACTTCTCCAAAATGGACTTTTGGAAAAATAACTTATTTTAAAAGTTCATTTAAAAATAATTACCAAACACATAACTTTTTTACGAATGAACTTTCATATCTAAAAATACATTTGAAATGGGTTTCAAAACACATTCTAAATCTTCGGAATTGTTTTTTTGCAAAAACACTGAAACTAGGAATAAACTAACTCAAAACAAAGTCTATATTTTTTAAAAAAAACTGCTGACATGATTAGGCTGCAAGGTAGTTGCTTTACAGTTACAAATCAATAGTTAAAATTCATTATTTCATTACTTAAGTATATTAATATGATGTTTTGGTTATGTCATCATCTGTATTTATGTGTGTAGTTGGAAAAAAATTAGTTTGATACAGACATTAGAACAAAGTCAAATGTATTATTCTATTTTTGGGCTTGTAAACTAAGTCATAGTTCCCAAGTGACAACATAATTCGGATAACATTGAAATAAATTTTCCACATCATGTACATATTCAGCAAACTTAGCAACAGAAAACAGTAATTGACGGTTACTAAGTGGCAAGACATCATTAATTAAAGTCCTGACTATGATAGGTGAATGTATCCACAAATTGCTCAACTTAAGTGGATGTTTTCTATATTTAAAAAAAAAAAAATGCCTGTATCTAGATAAGGTTTAGGTAGGACCCTGATCGACTCACTTCTCGATAAAAAGAGTTCAAGCATAAGATGATAAATCAAGAAAATTACAAGTACAATCGAAAAATGGAGAGAGAGTCACCCTCTTTCATTGAAGTCAAAAATTACGGACATAAATATGCATTTTCACATGTGGTTATGAATTAATTATGATAATTAGCTTGTTAGAAGTGAGAATTAATTGCAAGTGCCAACTTAATGTAATCAAAGATCTTTTGAATTAAGCATATCTTAAAACTTATTGAAGCTTATGTGATGAGTCGTATAGTCCCGTAATGTGATCTAAGGAGTCGCGTAGTCTGGGTCAAGTGCCCAAACAGAGGGGTTAATTGAAACATTGAGGTCCATAGGCAAGTTGCACATAGTAGGGACCGCTGTCGACTTAATAAGTTGCGGATTGTGAAATAAGTTTATCAACTTAGGATTAGGGTTGAACTTATGGGAGAGGGGCAAATTGTGCTTTCAAGTGGATATTTTTAGTTACCTCTCACTAAAAGCAAAGCCAAACACATGGAGAATGACAATTACTCAAGAAAATATGTACAAGTGAAAAATATAAAATGCGCAAGTGAGAGAGTGACAACTAGTAGCCATGATAAATGCATGTTAAACAAGATATAAATGGCCTATAAGTATATAAGACTTGAAAATTGAAAATACTTAATACGTCACTTGAGTCGTTATTGAAGATGTGAAGTTTAAATAAACGTGAAATTTTCACTAGAATAAAAGTTAGATATTTTGAAAAAATTAAATTGGATAGCATTTGTGATAATCAAGTGGAAATTTCAAATCCAATTGTTTGGAGAATATGATAAAAGAGTTTAGTGGTGTAAACGAGTCGAGCTCATTTGAGGATTTTCGAACTCAATATTTTTGAATGAAGCTTGAGCTTGATCCTAATTTAACAAGCTTATCGAACTCGAGCTCATCAAGAAAAATTATGATGTTTAAATTAATATTTGAATGATTTTTTTCGTTATTTTAAATAATATTTCTTTTCGTCACCATCCTTGTCATCTATTACCAACTAATAACATTTTTAATTATTTTTATTTTTTTGTAGTACATAATTATTATTATTAGTAGTGGTAAAATATATCAAATCATTTATAAATCTTCTGAACACCTATATTTCAACTCAAACTTGGCTCGATAAAGAGCCCGGGTTCAGCTGAGTTGTTACACTCATAAATCCGAATCGACTCATCTTGGAGTCCTGCAAACTCTTGCATATTATTAGCATCTATTTAAGCTTAGATTTTAATTTTCAACAAATAATTAATTTGTGGGGTATGACTTATGAGGCTTTAACTGCTTAATGCCGCCCATGTGAGTAATTGCAGTAATTAAAATGCCTAAACTCATTCTTGTTATTCTCGGGAAGGCGGTACTTAAGCTATGAAAAGTAGAGTATTATCACTTTGTTAATGTGATTGGAGTTTGTAACTCCCAACTTGAAGATTATTAATAAAATAAAACCTTGATAAATGAATGTTTTATAAATTAATAACTTCATTTAAATAATAAAAAATTTCTGACTGGAATTAATATACTAAATTTAATTTCGCTACATGCATGCATAAAATATATATTTTTTCAAATACTTTAGGGCCCAACAAAAATATAAATTAGTAACTGACAAAATAATATATAAAATGCATAATATTAAAGATTTTATTTTCTAAACAATTTCTATTTTCTCAATTTAACTCTTTTACAAAATATCCATCTAAGATCTCTTACATTTAGATGTAAACAGAAAAGTTGTTTAGTTTTTCATAATATCAAGAATCGCATTATTCAAATATCTATAGCAAAAGTAATGACTAAAATAATGAAGTCTACAAAGAAAAGACAAAAAAAAAATTATTTATTTATGTTTCTTCTTTATTTTATTTCAATTAGTGACCTGGAAATATATCAAGAAATATAGAAATTATCAAAAATAATATTTGTGAAATAATTACGCAAAATTATCACATCAAATCTCTTAAATTTTCACAAGTGTCATATTAATTAGTTACTATCTAAAGTGTATATATCAATAAATTAGAATGTAATTATTTTTATAAATGAACAAATTATTCATTTATCGATAAATAAATAATATTTTTTTCTTAATCTCAACAATATTCATTTATTGAGCTTTTTATTGTATATTTTCAATATAACCTCTATCAGTTTTTGGTAATTATAAATTATTGCAATTAATTGAAATAAATGAATGTAAAGGATAATTAATGGTTTTATTGGCAGAAAATTGTTGGAATGAAGGGAGTAGTAGTAGGGTGGGGGTGTGGGCAATGCTGCCGTCCATCCAACAATTACGGCCCTAATATCATCTGCATTTTGGGTCCCCGGCCACTTTACATGACCAATCATTTTAATCAACCTGCAATTTTCATTTCAAGTTGCACTCAGCGCCCATACCACAACAGGCAGAACAACACCAATACTCAAAACTCCAAAAAATATCTTTTATTTTGCAGTAAATCAACAATAATATACTAATAAATACATGACATATAACAGTGGTAACAACTTTTGACACAACATTTTATAAAAAATTTAGAAAACAATAATAGTAATTAGCATTTATGTTTTGAAGACTGGCCGATTGGTTCAACCAGTTTAATAGGTAATCGGAGGCCGCTTCTATCCGATTTAACATATAAAATTGGATTTTCGGTTTGATCGATTTTTATTTTTTTTTATATATATATTTTATTTTTTTAATTGATATTTTGTTATATTTATGTGATTATTTGGATCTTATGTTTTGTTATATATATTTTTTATATAGTTATCTATCTTTTTTTATATTTAAAATATATTATATAACAATTAGTCTATTATATTATTATTTTACATAATATAATAAGAAAATATAATCAAATTTCATTATATCAATTCGATCGATTGAACCGCTAATTGATAGTAAGATCGGTTTGATCACGAGTCTAATTATAAAAACACTGATTAACACAATCATTTTGAAAACCCTCGACCATTTATTTTCGAGTAGCGGCTATTTGCTTAAATTTTTAAAATATATTTTTTTAATTTTTTATTATTTTAAAACTCAAAAATATATTTATTTTACGTACTTTTTAATAGTTCTTTCTAAAGTTTTTCAGTCAAAATTATGAATTGCAAATGCGCATTTTTAAATCTATAAATACAATTTTCAAATTTCTATTTTGTGGAAACATGACCAACATTATTAATTTATGATATGATCTCTTTAATTTTTAAAAAAAATATATAAAAAATTTAAATTATATTTTTTTCTTTCTATCCAAATAAATATTGATGTCATGTGAAGTTATGGGCCTCACATCAATTTAAATTCTTTCAGAGGACATAAAGAATAATAACGGATCCCATAAATTTTTACTTTTATGTCAAAATATTGTTATCATGTAAAAGTTATTCTTTTAAAAAATATCATAATACATATATATATATATGTTTAAAAAATCACATCTTTGATGCATAGAAAATTATAAACAATGTACGTTTTTTTATTTCTATACCTACATAGTTAATATTCACACATAATTAATCCTGATATATATATATATATATATTGTTTTTAACAGAAAATATTTTCAATCAGTTTGGAAAATGGCTTCACAAATTTGGACTTTTGGCTTTTCTTTTTTTCCCGTATCTAATATATCTATATATATATACGTACACATATAATAAAAGCCTTATGTCGGGATGTGAAATTGGGCGGCAAAGTTATCCTTAACTAAAGCCCAAAGGACAAAGGCACACAAAGTGGCTGTCCTCCTCCTCCTGTCCCCACTTTGATTTTGTCCTTTTCCTCTTTTTCTAATGTAAGTGGCCCTAACAGAACCATGCATTCTGGTTTAAACTTTCATATGAAATTTCCCATAAAGTAATGATTTCAACATGAAATTGATTAATTTATAAATTTTTGTCTGTAAAATTATGCTTTACTCTTCTTACTATTTCATGTGTGGAGAGAATGAACTTTGGATATTGATCCGGTTCAGATGATGTTTTCAGATTGTCCTGGGGTTGGGTGAGTCTTGGTCTAGAAAAGAAGGTAACCTCAGGAATCGTTAAGTGTTTGCGAGGCTATTCTCAATTAACATCCTTCAATAATATTTAAGTAAGTTAAATTTGAATTTTTATTTTTTTTTAAATTTAAAATTTTAAAAGAAAATAACTAATACATATTCATTGACTTTACGACTAAGATATTTATAGTTGAAAAATTATGTGCATGAAATCATATATTTTTTATCCAATTGTTTGAGTTATTGAGTAGAGATAAAACTTTGGCAAATCTTATCCTTGTTGGAAAATATATTTTAATGGTAGGGATATTTTCACCATTTTTGACCCTTTATTATTTATCCTCACCAGATATGAATAAGCACATGGCATGCTGCTATTTTCATGGATAAGGAATCTTTAAAAAGCCGTTCTTTTTTTTTTTTTTTTTCTCTTCTTAACATGTCTTGTCTTAGTTCAAAGGATTTGTATTAGAACGTTTATTACGCTAATCTTAATTAATCTCTAATCCATCAAGATTTTAAATTTGATACTTTTGTTAATACAAGGCATCTTCAAGAGTTTTGACATTGGTTTCATCAATAAAATTTTCAATAATAACTACTTTATACAACAAATATTCCCTGAAGCAGTTTAAAATGGCCGCTATGATGTTATTAGTGTTGAGTATTTGGGTTACTAAACTCAAAATATTGATGCTCTACATGAAATTTTTGTTCTACTTAAGCTTATATTAATTCTTTTATTTTTGTCTACTTTGCCTTGGGTTAATTCTTACGTTCTAATTAAAATTGTTCGTGCAACATTCCCATGTATAGAGTTCATGTGCTGTGTGTTAGGATAATTTCAAGTATTTTCTCATAATTATTTGTTAAAAATACTTAAGAATAATTTGTCGGCCAAAAGTTGCCCCTATACTATGAATTTCACTCAAAAAAATCTAGATCCCATTCCCTTAAGCTACTTGCTCACAATCTTAATTTTGGAAACTATGGGGACTTAAAAGTATAAATTCCACAAATTTGTAAGAGAATCAAAAAAGAAGAATTAAGCCTAAACAAAACCTGGTTTCAGGGTTTTCCCTATTTTTAAATTTATTTGGGGCCGATGCGTCAATTTTTTTTTTCCGGTCAACTACGTCATTCTTAAAAATAAAATATCAAAAATTAATTTAATATACAGATTTATGACTGTAAATCGAACATCGAGAAACTACTTACAAAATAATTAAATGCCCATATAGTTGAAATTTCATTTAATTGAAGAATCTAAAAAACCGTAACCTTACTTACATCATATGTAATAAATATTAAAATCAAAGAAGTGTGTGTGTGTGTATATATATATATATATATATATATATATATATATATATTAAATGGGGACAGACACATCCGAGTCATCACGAGACTAGACTTTATCTAGTTATCCACTACGTGTCGTCCAAAAGTATTCTTCAATCGCCAAATAGAGATTATCAAAAGTTCCATCCGCCCTATTTAGGACAGTCGTAGGGCCCATAAGGGCCCACCACAGCCCGCCCTTATCATCTTCATACACCCAGTCAATGGTTTTCTTCTCTCTCCTGCATGATTAAACTCTCTGGATATGAGCTTCTAGATATTTAAAGAGCATGCTATAATACGATCACCCTCATGGTAAAATCCATGAATCACATTTTTGCAGGGCTTCTGTTTTCCTTTTATAAGTGTATATTTACAATTACTGATTTTTATTTTTTATTATTTTCATTTATTATTATTATTATTATTTTTTGTTGTGTGGTGAGAGACTCCGGATCAGTTATTCACAGTCACTTGTTACTACAGTTGATTGACACAATTCTTTTTCAAAGTGGTATGTTCGATTTATATTTCATCAGTTTAAAATTCAAATTTTGATTCAACAGTTGAATAAGATAAGATTTACTGAGTTGCAGCTTTATCAAGTTAAAAAAGAGTACAAAAGAAAAAGAGAGCCACATCTTCATGTCCAAGAAAGTGTATTCCAAGATTTTCTTCTTTTGCCCTTATTATATAAAAAAATATAAAAACAAGAAATAATAATGATATAAAGAAAGCTCATAGCCCTTAAAGTGAGTTCAATCCCCATTCTATTGTCACCTCCATAAAACTCCATCAACTTGCAAGCTGCAAATTGTATAGAAGCGGTGGCAAAAATCCAAACCTGTGAGTGCCACGTGTAATCCACTGATTTCTCAATCCCAAGATTACAGTGTGCCTTCAGTTCTTGTACAACCCCCCACCCCCCACCCCGGGCCACTATATATAGATATTCTCCAAGCCCACCTCTCAAAGTCTCACATGCACTTTTCCATCTTCAATCAAAATTCTTGATTCTACAGCAAACTAAACCAGAAACAATCAATCAAAAGCTATTTTCATTATATGATGGATGATCAAGAGTTCACTGAGTTGATACCGGGTTTACCAGAAGAACTCGCTCTGGAATGCTTGACCCGGCTGCACTACTCAACCCACCGAGTTTCATCCCGTGTTTGCCAACGCTGGCGTGATCTTCTCCAAAGCAAGGATTTTTACTACCACAGAAAGCAAACCGGGTTCACCCACAAAGCCGCATGCTTGGTTCAAGCGATCCCGGTGCAATCCGAATCCGAATCCAAACCGATGGGTCAACCCGGGTACGGGATTTCTTTATTTGACCCGGTGACTCTCAGCTGGGACCGAGTCGACCCGGTTCCCAAATACCCAGATGGGTTGCCCTTGTTCTGTCAAGTGGTAAGCACGGAAGGGAAGCTTGTTTTAATGGGTGGGTGGGATCCATTGAGTTGGGACCCGGTGATGGACGTTTTCGTTTACGAGTTCACGACTCAGAGGTGGACTCAGTGTGCTGGTATGCCTTCCACTCGGTCATTTTTCGCAATCGGGGCAGTTGAAGGGAAAGTTTTGGTGGCCGGGGGCACGATGAGAGTAAAAATGCATTGAATTCGATGTGGGTTTTCGATATTAAGAAGAACGAGTGGTCTGAGTTGACCAGGATGAGTGAGGAGCGAGACGAGTGCGAGGGTATTGTTATCGGGTCGGAGCTTTGGGTGGTGAGCGGGTACGACACTGAAACACAAGGCGTGTTCAAGAGTAGCGCGGATGTGTATGAAATAGGGTCCGGTGAGTGGAGGCGGGTGGAGGATGCGTGGCGGTTGAGTCGGTGCCCGAGGTCGTGTGTGGGGGTTGCAAGGGGCAAAAATGGGAATTCGCTAATTTGCTGGGCAGAGACGGACTCCGCAGTACAAGTCGGGGCTTGCGGGGTGGACCTTGGAGAACGGACCCTGGTGACAGGGTCGGCTTACCAGGGCGCACCACATGGGTTCTATTTGATGGATAGGAAGGAAGGGCAAGTTGGTAAATTGATGAAGATAAATGTACCTGATGAGTATTCTGGGTTTGTGCAGTCTGGCTGCTCAGTGGAAATATAACTATATTTCTTAATATATATATATATATATATATATAGTTTTTTTCTCCTTCTCTCTTTTGCCCTTTTACTTCTTTTCTTGTTAAGAGGGAATATGAGATGTGCTACTGCTGGCTGCTTTGCAATATGGGTTAGCAGCGTAGTATCAATCCAATGCAGCTTTGTAATGTATAAATTTTTGCGTGGTCTGTTTTGCAATTAAGTATCAAATATTGCAAGCAATAGAAGTTATATTAAAGGGAAATGTGTGTGAATTCATTTTTCTTTTCCAATCTTGAGCAATGTCACTTTAAGCATGTGATAAGCCTTTTCATAGGTCCGGTAATGTGTGCAAAAGAGTTTCCTTTGTCCCCCCAAGGAAAAATGATAAATGGACTAAATTGACAGTTGACGGGCCTACATAGTTTTTATAATGCAATTATGCTTATAAATGTGTGTACATATATATATATATATTCTTTTATATTAAAAAAATTATTTTCATAAAAATATATTTTATTAAGCATATTTATTTTAAATAAATCGTCAATAGTGGGACATCTATAAAATGTGGCTAGAGTTTTTTATTGAAACAAATGAATGAGATTGAAAACAAAAATGTAATTGTATCAAACTCTCATGTTTTTATTATTAAAAAAAACCTAGAATAATAGTACTCCAGGGCCCCAGGAGATATAATAGTATTGATTAAGCCCTCCCAACTTTCCAATCCCTTCTATGTAATTTAATGCCTGTGGTGCATTTATTTCCTTATTTGTAAAGGTGTTTTGCAAGCGATTTTTCTGCATCCAGCCAGCTTGATGGGCCTATCCAATCTCTGAAGGTTTGTTTAGCTCAAATGAAGCCCATTTTTATTATACATTATTTATTGAAAATGATATGACCCCTCAAAATATTCATTTTAGACCTATATTTCATCAAGTAGCGTTATCGATCATTTTCTGCACATACTCCTATCCTCCCCTTCACAGCAGAATATTTCATACTTGTTTTCTCCAATTCCATTAATAAATGCTTCACACCTACCAAACTCAAAGGCCTGAGTTTTATTATTGCGTTACGTGTGTAACATTTGAACGGCAATGCACAAGGCCTAGAGTGAGTTCAGCAACTCTCCAGATCACTCAGAATCATGATTTTCAAAGGCTTTTGACAAATTCAATTTATAACTATTTTGGATTGTTTAAATGCAGTTACCTACGTTTTATAAGAAACTAAAATTTAAAACCTTTTTTTTCACAATTGTAGTTTCATAAAATCAATCATTTCAAAATCAATTACTGTGAAAATTAAATTTTCTTGTATAACCAATTACCCACAAGCTGGGCCAAACTCACCCTTAGTATTCTTGAAATGCTATTTATAACCAACTAATAATTCTCTTTTATCCATGCCTTCTATAAAAACTCAAGTTGTTATACTAAAGTGTTTAATCTTACATATCAATACCAACACCTAGTTGAAACCAAGAGATTGTGAGGCAGCGGAGGCCATTGACAAGCACAAGCAATTCTACCAATTTGTAACCATAAACCCCCCAGAAGATAAATGATTAAGATCAAGCACTTTCGGTAACTGGTGGTCGATTTAAGCCAATTCCACACGCTAGGAAGTAGGAAGCTTCTTAAACTAGTACATCACAGCATCAGCAGCAACAATGCACCAGCTATCCTCCACAATACTTCAGTATGGGCTGCTGCTGCGGCTCCGACTCCAACTTCTGCTCCTCTTCACTGGGTTTCTACTCCAGCTCCTCCTTGAGCCATCAGGAGTCCTTGAGTAAGACCTCGCTCTATACCTCCTGTCTCGAGGGGAAATTGATCTGCATTAAGAAAAAAGAGATTTTAAGTTCTGCTGCTTGCCAACCATCTACTGCCAAAATCTTACTATATTTTGCATACCTCGAGTAATGCCTTCTCCTTGTAGAGGGAGAATAATAATCAGGGCTTCTGGAGTAAGTACGAGAGTAGCGCCGTGAGGGAGAATATGAACGTCTGTGGCGAGGTGATCCAGAATAACTAACAGTAGACCTCCCTCGCCTATGACAGTGATTTAGATATCAAATTTCAGACATGCATTTTAAGTACCAATAATTTGTGAATAGGCAAGACCAGTGTTTCAACAAAACATAATAAACAAATATTGACCTTCAACCATTCACCTTATAGACGCTCTCTTGCCCTCATCTCTGAAGGTTTCTTTCTATTTTCCTCGGCAAATACAACAGTTAACTCCCGCCCAAGAAGAATCTGGCCATCCATCTGATACTTGGATTCAGCAGCAGCATCAGGGTCGACAGACTGCACAAAACCAAAACCACGCAGTTCCCTGCATAATTTGATGAAACTCGAGTAAGAATAGTAGCTCAGATCATGGAGGCTTCAGCAAACTCCCAGGCACTACTATGTAGCTTCCCAGTAGTCACCGGAAAGCTACTGATCTGAATCAAGAAGAAACTTGGCTTACCCATGAGAATTCAGTAAAGTACATAGCTGCTAACCTTGTGAGAGCAAGGTTAAGACTTGAACTTCTTGATAATTGTATTTACACTGAACTTGCTTCAGTCTTCATGTTCATTAAGATGATCTTGACCTCTAATTACTTCATTCTTTTCTTCAACACTTCCAAATAAAAACACCGATTTCCCATAAAATGATTGCATAAGGTTAAAAAGAAGATACCCAGACCATGTTGCCAAAAAATGGGAATAACCATTTGTTGGTTTTTCTTTAATCAGTTCAAATCCAATCCTATCCAATCTCACAAAAGATTAAACAGAAATTACTGACCCTGTGTAATAGTCACGGGGCAGGTAGACGTCCTTAAGAGGACCAAATTCCCCAAATGGCCCACGAAGATCTTCAGGTCTGCAAGCAGCATAACCGCATGGGAGTAGAACACACCACTGACCTTTGATTTTTGTGTAGGTTGTTTGAGATATGAAAAATTAGTTGCAGATATTAGGGAGAAGTGGGGCTATAACTTCCGCAAGCAACCTCAGTGGCTGGGATGATAGCTAGAGTTGAGAGGAAGGAGTTTGGAGATGGAAAGTTTTAGGCCAAAAAGTATAGAAACAAATGTAGGAATTGAAGGAAGCAAAAGAGAAACAGAATCACCAGCCTCAGACTATCGAAACAGATTACAAGTGTCATCAGATAATTATCTTGCCTTGGAACAACTGTCATGGTACATATAGATAGAATGCCATGGCTAAGAACATGTACACAATCTCTGAATTCAGTACTTGACTTGATCAGTTGATTATCAATAAAGCTTCTCATTACATTTTGCTATTTTTTAATTGCAGTTGCAAAATATAAAGCTCTTTCCTTTCTCTCCTCATTCTTTTTCTAAACATTTTATTCTCTTTCCACGGCATTATTCTCATATCTTTATCAACACCCAAAACCCTCATGGACTCATGGACTTCCCAAAAAAAAAAATCAGCCTAACTCCTCCGCTGTGTTATTCATTACACTATTAAAAAAAAAAAAAAAGTTCCACCAAAGCTAAATTTAAGGAAACTTCATGAAACAATTGATTTGACAATTTAGAAAAGGTACAAATGCTAATGCAGAATTGATTAAACATATTGTCAGAACATACCTGCAATCATAGCGAAGATTGCCGAACAGTAGGCTAGTAGGGAGATCTCTTCCATGGCTTCCATGGCGACCCTTTGGACTTGGGCTTCGATCTCTCCTGCTATAACCCATTGGAGACGGACTTCTGCTGTATCTTCTACCCATTTTCAACCTATTTCACCTAAAAACACCCAAAAGAATCAAGCAACCCACACTTGCAACAGCCTTTGCAAAACATATGCTCCGACACATTTTCAAATTTTCCACCGCAACATTCCAGAAAACAAATACGGATAAGAAAAAAGAAAAAAATTGAGAAGAGAGTTCGAAATTTACAGATCACAACTGTTGTAATTCTTGAGCAAAACAGTTCATCTCATCAAAACAAAGCATGAGAATTTCAATTGAACAAAACATTCAAGCATAGTAAGCATGCCGGAAAAAAAAAGACCAAAATTGATAAGACTAAGTAAAAATATTACCTGGAAGTAGCTTCAAACGATCACAGACACGAAAATGGAGTTTGATTTTTGACTCTTTCTTCCAATTTATATAGGCCGATTTTTGGATGCATATCGAGAAGTTTCTACTAGCCATCTTGAGTTTGGGCTTTACTCCTTTTTAATAAATTACTGACCCAACCCCATTAGAATTGTGAAGGTTAAATTGGGCCTCGTTTGGGCTCTAAAGCCTGTGTTGCACAGCAGTTATGGAGCAGATAATTTTCTTAGAAAATACAGACGAAATGTATTTTAAAAATCCTTTTATAACAACACCACGAAGTTCCAAGTTCCAAATTTAGTGCTGTCCAGTATCAATGTGAAGGTAAAGAGTGGGGCCAGGATTTCAGCTCCGAGGGGGAGATTCAATGGTAAAAAATATAATGTTAATTATTTTTTTTGTCTATAGAAATAATTTTAATTGTGATTTTTTCTTAATTAATTATTAAAAAATTAATACATCTATGAATAAAAATGTAGCAGTTATATATAAAATTTTCATATCTATCATATTTGCATAAAAATTTGAATAAAAAATGATTTTTAAATAAAAAAGTGAATTAATTCTAATTCAATCTAAAACAAAATAAAAATTAGTTTACAAAGTTAAAAAATATAATTTTCAATATTTGAGTAAATTTCATAATTTCATTACAATCTTATGAGTCATTAATAAGTATTCAAATCTATTTTATCATTGTGAAAAAAAATATATATTTTTAAAATAAAATATAGTGTTTATAATTAGCTACACAAATTGTAAAAAATTACTTGAGGAAAATTTTTAAATAAATAAATTAATTTTAATATTCTAATGAAATTATATTCCATAGGTAACAAAAATTAGATGAGGATTTAATTTTTGTTAGACCAAACAAAATTGAAAAGTAAATGAAACGCAAAATGTTAGACAAAGGAAACTTAATAAAATAATTAAATTATATAAATGTGAATGAAAAATATTATAAGAAAATAATAAATTAAAAATATACTAAAAAAGTAATGACGAATTATTTTTATTGCGAAAGAGACCAATTGTTCAAATAAAATAATTCTTAACGTTAATAAAAATTCATAATAACATGTAAAGTGGATTTGTCAATCAAGGTTGCTTCCAAAAACTATTGTAAGAATCTCAACATTATTTCGTAATCAAATCAAATGAAATATATCATGAAAATCTATACTTATGATTTCTTACAACATATAAATTAAAATAATATCAAATAATAAATAAAGAAAGTGGAATCAAATAAGTTAAAAAAATTAAAAAATTAAATTAAAAATAATAATAATAGCCCATATTTGTAGAAATCAAATCATAATAAATTCCATCACCTAAATTTTAAAAAAAAATAAAGTTAATTTCAGAATATTTTAAAATTTATTAAATTTGTATATTCGAAATAGAATTATAAAAATTTGAAGGATACAACTGGAATAATTTTATTATTCAAAGGGAGCGAAATTTTTAAATTTATTAAATTTATATATAAAAAATAGGTTTTGTTAAAAATTAAAGGGGTGATTGCATGCCCCTTCTCCCTCCGCCCATGATGAAAGTGGGAAGTTTGATTCCCCTTTAAATTTAAAAGTGTTGCTTGAAATGTGAATTCAAATGTGTTGCTATTCCAATAAACTTCGATACATGCTTAAAACAACAAAAAAAATCAAAAAAACAAAAAACTTCCATTGTGGCGAGAAATAACAAATGATGACACCTCCGTCAAAGAAATCTAAATCAAAACCCAAATTGAAAAATCTCCATAGACCATCCAAGAAAGCTGCTAAACCCGACGGAGGCACACGAATGGAAAAAAGCCATTGTTGATGAAGAACGAATTGAGTCCGTGAAGAAGGCGGCAATGGACTGTATTGTGAGTAGTCGTGCTTGATATGGTTAATCTATCATTGATGCACAAGCAAGTTTTACTAAAAACAGGAGCAATGCCAATCCATTACCTTCAAGGATGAAGAGGAGAATGATGTGCTCAGAAGCCATCAGTGCTGCACAAAGCTGTGCTTTCACGGTATAGAAGTACTTGATACAAGGTGTTGTGTATGGCAAAAAAAGCAGTATATCCAGGATTTGGTGATGACAGAGACTGGTATAGGTCTGCAGAGAGTTTTGCTGTTGACACACAAACCCAACCATCATCACCACGGACGTGCTAGGTGCTGAATTTGGATCTGCTCATTCTTTTTGAAATTTTTACACTCAGTTTTGTAGATTAGGTATGCAGTTGTTGAGAGAAGTGGTACTCATTGAATAAATTTGAGCACATCGTTGTAGTGAGAAAACATGATGCCTGGGATTAATACTAGCCGTCACTTGTTTTTATATCTTTTATTTGTAAATTGGTTTTATGCTTGTTCGGGATAGGAAAAATCTGAAATAGTTTTTGATTGTAACTGAAAGAAATAATTACATTTTTCCCAATGATTAGTGAATTGAACTTTTGCTTAGATATTTGTAATTGTCATGAAACCTGAAACCAAAAGCATCAACGTAAAATGTGCAAAAATGATGCAACACCTCTTTCAGGGCAGCATAATCAAGTAAAAACTATTACTAAATATTCCTAATGCATCCCCATGCAGATTTATACTTGGGGTTTGCTTATTGAAATGTATGGATCATATAGAGATTAATTTACTAGCTATTTTCCTCAATAAACTTTCATCCCTTTTCACAGTTTTCCTCAAATAACTAGTTACACGAGCTTAATCGCAAGAGCTTTCTTCAGAACACGCAAGAAAAGAGAGGGAACAGTGAGCTGAGGAAAATGGCCTTGTGTTTTGAGTATTCTGACCTTGGCTGGAGCCCCAAGCCTTTTCTTCATGTAAAAAGCCACTGATTCTGGAACTATAATATCTTTCTCAGATTGGATGATGGTGCTCGGCACATGAACATGAGGCAGAAGATGCCTATTGTCTGCCAGAAAAACGGTTCTTGCAATGCTAAGAGCTATTTCTGGCTTTAATCTTCCCAAGGTGCCTTCAAATTCAGCTATTGCAGATGTATCGTTCACGCCAATGGCCTGTGGAACAAAACCTTGAGTCCAACCTGAGAAGTTGTACTTTATGCTATTGAACAGTGAATTCAATTCCGCTCTGTTGAAGCCACCATTGTATCCTGCCTTGTTGAGATACCTACAAATTAATAGCAAGGCAAAGGCAAAGCAAAAAATCAGATTCACTAGTTATAAGGTTATCAGTAATCAACATTGGTGCTACATGGGCTTCATATCACTTTTATACATCGTATAGATATTTGTACAACTAAGAATTTATATTAGCACTGGTCTTGTATCTGCAGCTGTAGCCATTACTATTATATTCCAGGAGAACATGCAGCCAGCAGGCCCACATGGAAACATGTATGTATATATGACAGAAATGCATATGTAAACAAGTATATATAATCACTGAGTGAATTATAACAGAAAAAGTATGCTGACATTGCGACTGTATATATGTGTGTGTGAGAGAGAAAGAAAGGGGGAGACCTTGGAGATCCAGCAAGCAAGACAAGATGTTGAAAGAGGTCTGGTCTTTTTGTTGCAGCTATACATCCAATCATGGCTGACATTGAATGCCCCACAAAGACACTCTTTTTCACATGGAGCTCATCAAGAATGCAAGTCAAGTCTTGTGCATATGCACTGAAATGTGAATACCTTACAGGATCGTAGAGCTTGGGATTGACATTTGGTGATATCACCAAATCAAAAACCAATACCTTGAAATAATATGCAAGGGCAGGTATTAGGTATTTCCAAACACTCTGGTCTGATCCATACCCATGAGACAGAACTATTGTCTGAGTTCCGTTTCCATATATGTGTGTGTTTAGAGCTTTAACAAGTCCTCCTCCACAATTCGCAAATGCTTCCATGTCAGAAACCCCAAGTTTTTGTGAGGAAAAAAAGAAAAAATAACAGTCTGTAAATATGGATAGATTCTCAAGGGGTGGAGAAAAATAATGCACAGGGCCGCCCTATTATATAGTGAGTATCCAACCTTCTGTGTGTTAAAACTTGAACATCATTATTTGTTATTTTACGTGTTATTTTAAAAATGAAACCATATCTATCTCAATCAAACTGTCTTTAATATATATGCTGAAGATCATATCATGAATTATTTACATTTACTCCACTTGCCAAGATGTTCATATATTTTGTCTTCATCTTACTGCTATGATACTGATTAACACATCCTTCTATTCTATTTATCTGACATGCAATAAATAAGCTGTGGCCTGTGAACTTCATCTCCATTAGGGGTGATGAAATGATCATATTCTAACCATCCCAAGAGTACTGAGGTAAGGGCAATCAAGGTTGGATTATATAGTATTAATTAATGGTGCCGATTGCCACCTACCAGAAAATTTTATAATGATGTATTGGATAGAGAGTGTATCCTGAAAAGTATATATATATATATATATATATATATATCAGAAAAAACTTGTATATAGATTAAATTAGGGGCCTAAAATAGTATTAGTTGATCAACTTGGCTCCAACGAAGTCGCTGTCATGCATTGTTGATTTTTTCTTCAGCTTTTTGAATTGAATGAGGGTGGCCTCAGTCCGCCGGCTGATCAACACACTTCTGTTCTGACTTCTCATAACTGAAACACATTTAATAAATTAGGTAAGTGAAAAAGTATAGAGTTGAGTTTGTGAAAATTAGGTATGATCATAATTTGCCAACACCCTCCTTTTTGCCTTTAAACTGAGCTAGCTTGTTGGGTAGCTACTTCACATACTAATTCAATGCGGAAAAGTTGAGGATAATTGCATCAACCCCCAAATGTTTTGATCATTATACTCATGCCCCTATTTGTCAACTTCTGTTTATTACAAATTCCACCAGTTGCCGACTTGTGTTGTGAAAAAAACCGACACCACTAAAAAGAAAGAGGAAGAAAGCATTTGAAATCTAATTTTGCTCTTTGTACCGCTGAAGCATTACAGTTAACGTGGAATTTTAGCAAGTCTCCATCTCGGCCATTTGCTCCAGAACCTTGTGGCATTAATGACCAGTCAATCTCAGTGCTAGCTCCATTAATCCACGAGACGGCAAGTAAAGATGACTCGGTGGACCACCAATAATACATCATGCATCGTGAAGGCATCAAATATGGCCATGGATTCAGCTTTCTTGATGGCACCCACAACCTCACCATTATGGAATGCTACATATATCAGTATTGGTCTTGAGCAATCAATGAGGGTGGATATTTCCAATTTCCATGGCAGCAATTTTAACAAGCTTAGATGCCAACTTCATCACTACACCCTCACCCAATTTTAACAAGTTTAGATGCAAAAAATTCCATTTGCAAACATTGAACAAGGGAGAGATACGAAAGTCTGAGGTTCCATTTGGAAAGGAGCCAAAATCTTTCAGGTTGTATTTGGGATAAAATGATTTGGATTTGTGGGGAAGGATTTCAAAAGAATTCATATAAAATGAACTTGAAATTCACAATAACGACTCAAAAAAATAATTTAAAATATAAGCTTATATATTTGAAATTCATTATATTATGAGATTATCTAAACAAGTTAAATGAATTTACTATTATGATTTTAAAATTCATAATTTCAAATCAATTAATTCAAATGAAGTCTCCTTAATTTCATTCCCAGGACCGTGGCATGGTCAACACTAAGATGACTATCATTCAAGAAGCTCCATAATGTGCTTTTGGTAGTGTTAGCATGATTGTGGTCTACATCCATTCAGTATGTATCCATAAATGATGAAATGCAAATTTAAATAGAGGATGATCCAAAATAAAATTTGAGAGAGGCAAAAGGCCCAAAAAACGAATTTGGGTTCCATAACTTTTGGAATTAATGATATGTGTTTTTGGAACTGATTAATGTCAGTAAGGAATTTGGCTTGTCACAGGAGGTGACATAATCGTATTTTGAATCAACCGACCTAAATTTCAATCAGGTTACCTAGTTACGTAAGTTATACTATTATACTCCATGTCCATGAAGCAGAAACAGTATTATCGATCGAGAAACTCGTTGATGTTGCTATTGTTAGAAAAAAGGAAAGAGAATGTAGCATGTGAAAGAATACACGCAACTAGGGGAACCATTTCACGGGGCACTTACAGTAAATGGCGATTGCCGTATAAATTTATTATATGAATTATTTAGCTAGATGAATATATTATGAGAAATTAAATGAATACCTAAGATTAAATAGAGTTTATAAGGATATACCTACCATTATATATATTCTAGATGGAGAATTAAATAAAGTATCAATTTTACATTTATGATAAAACTCTAATATCAATTAGAATATTTATAAAAACACATAAATCAATTTATAACTTAAGCACCAGTTAGAGCATCTGCAAAAATTAATATATCAATTTCACATTGACGACAAAAGAATAAGAACAAAGATGCCACATACATCCTTACATGCAATACTCATTATTATTATTATAGAAAAGGTAAATTAAAGAGGATAATGTTCGATGAATGTACACTCAATACAACTAACTATAAATTGCCCGACCAGGCTTTCCTTCATTTACTGTTCATCATATAACCATTCTAGTGCAAAGCTTTATGACAACATTCTTTACAATCAATGGGAACTGTATGCTTATTCTTACAAAATTGTACATACTCGGTTATTATACAACAAAGGGCACATGACGAGCACCAAGAGTGCGCAGGAGAATGCATTTCATTTGTTCATTTAGTTTATTCGCATAGGGACAAAAAAATAGGACGAAATGGAGAGTTCTTACTGTATTGTTTCTTCCGAATCTGAACTTTCAAGCAACCATACAGGTCTGCGTTGCCCACAAGATCACGGGGACACAATCCTGTAATTCAACTCACTCTTGCTCGACTTTGATAAACCCAAGAAAACAGTTTCAATGCTTGGAAGCAGAGAGAGGAGACACCACAAAAGAGATTTAGTTTACGACATAATGTACTCGTTCAAGCAGTCGAACAACCTGATTAACCATTGTGGAGATTTAGTTTAGGGCATAATGTACTCGTTCAAGCAGTCGAACAACCTGATTAACCATTGCTGGCATAGATGGTTTCAAGCTTAACATAACTGTGTTTGGTGTGCCAGGTGGTAATGCCAACACAGCCTCTTGTTGCATGCTTGTAAGCTCCAAGAATTGAGCCAGAATGTCACCATCAAGTATCTTAGGTATTCCAGCCTGTCCATTCGATTGAAAAACAAAAAAGTAAAGTTAGTTCTCTCTCTCTCTCTCTCTCTCTCTCACACACACACACACACACACAGGGAGGGAATGCTATTACTCTAAAGCATGAACAGAATGAAAATTAAAGCACAGAAAAAAACAGGGAACATAGTTCCGAATAATCAAGAGGGAGTTCAACAAAAACTAATCCAAAATAGAAGAGGGAACCAGCCTTTTCTTCATTCATAAGTTTTTCTAGTCAAAATACTAGGTATGCCAGCATGTGCAGCACAAATCCCAACTTCCTACTAGATTAGCAAAAAGAATATTGTCCAAGTCACTAAACCATGTGTTCAGCAGGATGATGGGAAGAAGATGAGTGGCCTTATAAACATCATATCAAACTAGTGTTGAGGGGAAAAACTATGTGATAGCCTCATAATCAGTCTATTGAATCATAATATCCTCATAATCAGTCTATTGAATCATATATACGTGTATTTGAGATGAAGCTGTTTCCAAAAAAATCGTAACTTCTTCTCCAAAATCTGAGCATTTCCCATAACCACCCAATTTGAGCACACCAAATTCAGTCCACAATTTCGCCAACCCATTTACATGAGAAAGCTTTCCTCTAGGCTAAAATGTTCAAATAGGTGAAACCAATAGAGTTGCCACAGCCACCATAAATAGTTCAAGATTGAGGAAAAAGCAGAAGAGTGAAACAAGGAGCAGACTGATTGGCATTCATTAAGCACCATTACAAGACTATCAAATAAGTTCATCAGGCTTACCCGACTTTCACGGCTTCGAAACTCACTGTGATCATTTCCTAATATAGGAGCAGTTAGCGGGTCAACCACCAGCCTAGCCTGAACATCTTCTAATAGCTCATATTCCTCCCTGCCAAAAAAGATATCTAATCAAGAAAGGCCAGCAATCTAGGTTTAATTCCAAAAACAATGAGTAAAAATTAACTGGCAGAAACTAATTCATTCTTACACGATTTTCCAACATTTAATCCAGGATACAACTTTAACGGAAATTTAACCTAATTCCATATTGTGTGGGACACAGGAGAACCTTGATAAGATTGTTGAAACAGCATTATAATACTCGTCAAAATCTTAAGTGACAACAGATTTGGCGACCTAATGACAAATAATAACGGCTAAATCGAGGTAACACCACTCCTTAGCATCTATAATTATCATTTTCGTGGTCCACCACTCCTTAACATCTATTATTATTATTTGTCTCAAGAAGGTCGTCATCCAGTACACAGTTCAAGTAAATAATGCCTGGAGCTAAATCAATGATAACTGCAATATAAGTTCAGCATGACAAAACTTTGACGAGCTAGAGCTACTCAACTCAACAAATAACACCTATCGAACAATAGAGCTAGGCAAAGGGAAAACAATCTCAGCATAAGAACCAGAAAATACACATTATTCAACCATGATCAATTAATATTTATCATTATAGCACTAATGCTAACACTCCTGATGCTGGAGCATAGACATCATATTTTCCAAGCTAGGTATAAAACATGAATTCTCGATAACACGGTAGAATTCAATGACAGCATAACCAACTAAACAACACTATGACCAAACGCTAATAAAGATTGTGATCACGATAACACTTGCATCCATAAAGGAAAACAATCATTAAGAAAATGGGTAATTACACTGATCTTAACAACTGAACACCACCTGCGACGACACAATAGCGACCAGAAGAAGAGACTAACAATATTGTCAACAACAAAAGCAGATCCAACTCTGGTCTTAACAAATGTGCAACTATAATGACAGCAACCAGTCCTACCATGGCTGCAATAACAATTGGAACGCGAGAGCCAACAATAGCAATCAACAAAAAAATGAAGCCAACAATAAACAATCATGGACATGACAACGGCGGTGGCAACAATAATTGATCCACAACATCACACCAGTTCATACTCTGTGAGCAACAATTTCGTTTGCTCCAAAATAGCCTTTTCAGATAAGGTCCAACAACTTACAAAATTGGGACTTAAATAGAAATATTAACTTGGCGCAACTTCAAATACAGCAGTCCACGCAATGAGAAAGCAGGGCAATGCCCAAATATCAGTACTAATACCAGACTACTTGCAGGAAATGGTAAAATATGCTTGAGCAGCAGGTAGGTAATTAAACAAAATATTCTAGAAGATTTCTAGGGTCTTTAATTCAAACAAGAAATCAGCAAAGGGAAATTGAGAGAGTGGGTTTCTGGAAGATTCCTGGTATCTTTTATTTCTCTCTTTTTTTTTTTCTCTTTTGCCCATTTTCTTTGTCTACCACCACCCCCTCTAAGACCCAAACAGTCCTCTCTATCACCCAAACTTTATAGCATGATGATGGAGACACGATGAAAAAAAAACAAACTAATATAAATCTGTGGCATTTGTTCCATCATTAATTCACTAGAGAATAAAGATCAAAAAGATAAATAAAATAAGAAGAGGTACTAGAACTCTAATGTACATCGGAAAAATAGTTAAATAAATAAATTAAATCAATTATAACAATTTTCTGAACTGAGTTGTTTCATATCCAAAAATATTAGTGCACAGACACGTACGCATGCATCAAGTATAACTGCTTTAGAAAAATCCTTTTGCATTAATGTATGTCCTATACAACCTCATTCCATATAATCAAATTCAAGACAAATTGCTTCACAATTTTATTTTTTTCTTTCCACAGGACAATAGTTTTGTGAATATAGGGCTGATTTTTTCCTTCTTAATTATAAATATAGAAAATCTGGATGAGATTAGACATATTAAGAATGATTTTTCATTATAACCTTTATTTTATCACTTGCATTTCATTTAGCATATGAATCAATTATTATCAGTTTACAAGTGCCATGCAAGTACACTTTCTGCTAGACAAAAGTTTTTGAAAGGAGCAAGTGCAAAAAGTGGACTTGGCTCCTTGGAAATTGGCCTTGAAAAAAGTATAAGGTTCCTGAGCATTAATTCTTAGGGGCACACCAGCTAGCAATTCCACTCTTTCAAACACTTTATAGTATGGTAAGTTAACCCGAAAGTTATTCATATACATACAATTCCAGGCCTGCAACCTTTCAAGAAGCTCATGCCAGATACAGACATATGGAATTGAATAGCTAGACGATATACATTAACATAGCCAAAGCTTCTCTGCTGGGCCTTATTTAAGCGTGATATGTCATTGGTTCACATTAAATTGGTTCACATTAAAGAAATTTACAAGAAAGAAGAAAAGGAATGAGGACAAACAAACATACCTTGTCATTGGAATGAAGATTATTATACTCCCTAATAGCGTAGATGCCATGATACAATTTCGTGACGAGTTAATATTATTACTAGCAGCATCAGAGTCCTTCAACATATCATCTGCTGGGAGTTTGTACGAGAATGATCCCTACAGGAGGATAAAAAAAATTGCAAGTCATGTACACAGAATGATACTTGACAACTACAAACAGATCGTACTTCCAGTTGCCTAAAAAAAGCTTTGAAGACAATAACCACAGCTTACAAAAGATGCAACCAGACAAATTCGATAGTTCAGATTCTTGAGAAACACTTTGTTTCATCATAATCAAAATTATTATATTGCAATTCTCTCCAACTACTTTTGACTCCAGGATATCTGTGGTCATTTACATAATTCCGACTCCTTAGCAAGCATGCATATATATCATAAATAGTTCTGAAACTAGCTTATTACTCTTGAACACTTTCTTCTGTATATTCATTCCTATTGTTAGTTATCGGTTTGAGTACCAAACTCTATTTGCTCAATAAAGTGAGTCACCAACCATATTAATAAACAGAAAGAAAGTGAGACCAGACCTACTGAGAAAAATTGGAAATTTCAGTGTCTTTTTATTTTAACATTCTCAAAAAGCAGTTTTAAGGTTCTAATCAAAGCTAAAGCTAGGCTCTAGCCAAGCCATAGATAGCTCTCTGTCTATAACGTTTGAAGATTTCTTCTTGTCAGTTACAATCACCAAATTGAATCTATAAGATAGAGCTCAATCATTAAAATGCCAGATGTAAACTAGAAATCAAAAGCCATCTTGCCTGACCCTGCTTTGATGTCCCTTTCATTTAATAAGAATGCTTAAAGGCATAGTTTTAGTACTATAAGCTCTTAAGAAAACATTACCTTCCTCATGCTCATAGCAATCTCACCCATATAGTACGAACAACCTAGAGTCAAGTTGCGTTCTGGACTCGCATTATCTGTAACATGAAGTTAAGCAATCATGTAAATAATAAATAGAAAAAAAAAAAGGTCAATATGTTGAACTATATGACAATAAGATGCTTCCTCTAAGCCATATAAGATTATCGAGAAACAAACTTACCAAGTTAACACTAACTTGCTTATGTCTTCATACAAAACATTCAATCTACAATGTAACTTGAATTCTTAATTTTAACTTTTCCAGTTTACCATGTTGGTAGGACCAATTAGGGTTTTACAAGTATCTCAAGTCTCCATTTATAGTAATTTAGAAGAGTTAATAACGACATCATGAGGTTTGTCCAATATAAAGGTACATCCCATGCCATATGTTTAATTGCATTTACCGCCCATGAAAAATCCTAAAGCATTAGATAAATGACTCATTTATTCAATACATATTGACCTCTTCCGCAGTATGTTCAATTACAACTATACATCCCTGTAGTTTATCCAAGAAAAACGACACAATCACATTAAACATTGGAGACACTTTTAGCCTTCAAATCAAATCTAAGTTTGTGTCTTTGACAATATACTTGAGTCCAAGCTCAAATTTAGATCAGTGACTCTTCCTCTTCTTCTCCTTCCCTCCCCATCATTCTTGTCAATTTAGACATAATATGGCTTACATGGGGCCAAGTTTCAAGCGAGTGTTGAGATTTAAGCACTCAGAGAAAAGGGCAAGGGCGAGAGAAAGGTAATCCATGCGCCAGTAGCGATAGAAAAGGGTCACAATCTAGGCTTCTGGGTTGGGGGTTAAGAGAGGAACTTAATTAAAACTAAAACTTTCAAGAATATAACATTCGATGGTGTTTTCTTCTAATTTTGCCAAAAAAAAAGGGTATTTTATACAAAAGATAAGGTCATAGTAAAAAAGACAATACATAAGATTTGAACACTTAATTATTTCTAAATAATACAATTTCCAAAAAAATATAATTCCTTCGTTGCACAAAGGATGTAGGAATTTCAAGAAAAGAAAAATCTACATATTTTTCTTTTCGACCAAAGTTACCCTTTGTGGCAATTGTAAGAATCTGAAAATTTTAATTAACGTGAAAAAACATTCCACTGATGATGTGGTAACATAGTTGTGAAAATATTTTTATCTTCAAGGGGTATGCACTTAAAAATATTTTAGAAAAATGAACTTTCTCTACCTTCTTAAAATATCAAAAGTAAAAAACTGTAATATTTCATAACGTACTTGTATACAATAGAAAACTATCTCAAATTTTATGGTAAGGGAAAAAATACTAAACCAACAAGGAGGATTGTGTATTTTGGACACATTTCAGGGGGGCTTTTTAGACAAATCTAACCAGAAAATGTGAATTTACCATTGGCACGAAACAATGGTGCGGAGGGTACGACCAAATCATCACTATTTATACCGTTTTTTGATATGGCGCCTAACAGAAGAGGAGATTTGTAAACTGACATCCAACTTAAGGAGGAAAATGTAATTAGACATACCCGTGAGGTATGTGTACAGTGGACACACCTCAGGGAAGACGGCAATTTAGAAATCAGCAAATTATCCAAATCAAGGAAGAAGAAATACTTATATATCAACCATAATATGCATTAATTCGTAATGCTGCTTCTTTCAATATTTTGGTAGTCGTAGAGTTGGATATCCTGGTCATAAATAAAGCATTTTGAGAGAAGCAGCTTAAGCTGGTCACATAATTTAAAACAGTTCATAAGAATACTAGACAAATACTACCTATGTTTTAACAGGATGCATGAATGAACATAGATCGGGTAACAGAATTATGTGCACAGTTCAATTCACCTTCTAAATGATTTGCACATGACAAGACAACAACACTTCCCTTCCGATCTGAAACAAAGGCAGTATCAACATCCATAAGAACACAATCAGCAACTAGCCTCTGGACAGGATCACAATAAACTTGCTCCAGTTTTCTGGAATCCTGAATAAAAATAGTAAATGCTTGTTTGTAACAATGCCACAGCAAATTTATAACATATTTCCTCAACTAATACTTGATCTTTTTCTTTTCTCCTGTTGTTTCAAATGTCATATGGATTGACCTCCATCTGGGTTTTGTGGAAAGCAATTTACTAGAATAACAGAAAATAAGTAAGTCAACCACAGGAAAAGAAGGGTCGCTACTGACCTCATGGTATGAATAGAAGAGAATACCGTCGCGGCAATCACCAACAGCTATCCTGGTGAAATGTGCAGTCAAAGTCATTATAGTGAAACGTGTTCTTCCGACAGCCAATCTTCTCACCCTTTGAGAGTTATCATTTGGAAAACCACAAACATAAAACTGAGAAAACAAAGTAGTATCTCTTTAGAAGCACCCCAACAATAATCTTCACTGGAATTTCCTGTGAACAGACTTGAAAATTTCATGACTTACAGAATTACCAGCAGAAGCCAAGAAATAACGATCAAGGTAAGGGCAGACAGCAACGACCATCCCTGGCCAGATGGTTGAATAAGCTAAGCGCAAGTGCCATGCTTCAGTTTCTTCAAGTTTGACTCCGTCACAGCTATTATCATCTGGGCTGCTGCAGAGACTACTGCTAGAGAGCTGTTCTGCAGCATAGCCCCCAACAGGTGAATTTCGTTGGGTTACAGAACCACTGTCAGAATTTTGCATGTGTTCAAGGCAGAGAACAACCAGGCGGCCTTTTGTACTGTAAATTGCACACCATAGAAATTGTAAACACAAAGATACAGATGCAGGAGCCCCCCAACAAAACTATAACAAACCAAAATCACAAACGAATCAACCAGTTAACTCTGAACAATAGGGACAAGCCACAATAACTCTGAAATTAGGAAAATATAAAGGGTTGCACTCAAGATTTATAACCTTTCAGCTTCACCACTAGTCATTATAGCTGGTCCAGCAGATAGACTAGTCCCAATCACCAACACATGCTCATTTCCAACCTTTACAAACTCCATGCATTTCCCTGTCTCCCCAGGTTCAAATTTGAAAGATGACAACACTGAGCCGCTCAAAGGATCCACACAACAAACATCAGACGAGCATGAATCATTATCTAATTCCGTCCTCATAACAAGCAACAACCTGCTTTCATTATGATATAAAACTTTCCTTGGAGTGCCCCCAAGATGAAATTTCTGCACATTAAGTCTCTTACTTGGCACCATTTCCACCTATGACAAAATCACGATGTCAAGTGCTAATGACATAAAATTTATCAATAATATCTGACATCATGAGCTAAAAGATTCAAACGCTAACATGAAACTCTAATTTTGTCAACAAAAAATGCATCCTATACCCGCTAAATATTAAAACATGTGTATGCAACCAGTAGAAGATCTACAATTTTAAAACTTTCTGAAGAGTGAACTTGTATAGATACTAGAACAACATAAATCCAAATATCATTCGAACTGATGATTCAAGATTGTCTTCGCCTAGTCCAATATAACATATAAAGTTTCCGAACTTCAGTTGGCCAGGACCAACCTCCCTCTATACACAAGTTCCTCTAAGTAAAGTGTGGACAAGTGTGTAAATGTCACTAGATCAGCTCAATGTTCTGTTATATTAAAAAACCACTTCTCTTGTACTTCCAAAGGGATATCTTTTACTGTAAATTGTGCCCTATTGCAAGTCTCCTCTCTATGGTACTAGAGTTGTTTCAAATGAGGCAGTATTGAGCTTCTTAGATCCATTTCAAGTAGCTTAAATCTTGTACTAAAACAACATGTTGTTTCTCATATGCTAGCAGAAGAATTGCTTAGAGTCAATTTAAACTGTGGGTGCTGTGCATCCCAAATCCTTGAAACCCTCCAAAGGTGTGATCGACTTACTTTCCATGAAATCCCACAGGACATTTTTCATTTGCAATAGGTGAGAAGATCACGGTAGAAACACAGTTATGAAGAGAAATGATCATGTTAAGCCTAATGGCTACTATTACTGCAGTTTTATGATGCTTCATGATCATATACAAATTGATGCTAGTCATTTCATGGTCCAACTAGCATCACAAAAAGGGAACTGAAGAATCAAGCCAGGAGTGTGACAAACTAGATATCCAATCCTTTGCATTGTGCAGCAGTAGATTATCATATCTTATCTTAAAAGTTGTGTATTTTCAATTAAATGTGTGTCAATCATGCAACTCACCAGTCATCTGTCCACATTATACAGTCATCAGGGTAATTTAAACTGTGGGTGCTGTGCATCCCGAACCCTTGAAACCCTCCAAAGGTGCGATCGACTTACTTTCCATGAAATCCCACAGGACATTTTTCATTTGCAATACGTGAGAAGATCATGGTAGAAACACAGTTATGAAGAGAAATGATCATGTTAAGCCTAATGGCTACTATTACTGCAGTTTTATGATGCTTCATGATCATATACAAATTGATGCTAGTCATTTCATGGTCCAACTAGCATCACAAAAAGGGAACTGAAGAATCAAGCCAGGAGTGTGACGAACTAGATATCCAATCCTTTGCATTGTGCAGCAGTAGATTATCATATCTTATCTTAAAAGTTGTGTATTTTCAATCAAATGTGTGTCAATCATGCAACTTACCAGTCATCTGTCCACATTATACAGTCATCAGGGTAACAGCCTATAAAAGAGGAGTGTGACGGACTAGATATCCAATCCTTTGCATTGTGCAGCAGTAGATTCTCATATCTCATCTTAAAAGTTGTGTATTTTCAATCAAATGTGTGTCAGTCGTGCAACTTACCAGTCATCTGTCCAAATTGTACTGTCATCACGGCAACATCCTATAAAAGATTTGAGCTCCATTTTTTCTCAAATCCTTAAAAGTTACATCAACCAATGCTATTTCTTGATTCCTTGTTGGTGACCAATTTTATTCCAAGCTACTGTTAAGCATGATTTACTATCTTATGTTCCCACATTTGATCCATACAAGAACTACTCATATGTAAAACATTAACTGCTCATACAGAATCCAATTTTAATACCAATCTTGATAGAGGACGTTATCGAGAGAGCGAAACAGACAAATAGCAGAAGTGAAAAACTAAAGGAATCACATTGATCAATTTCCCTTCAGCAACAACCTCACTACCCCTTTCCTCCTGTGGAGGTGGATGTTCTATATTAGATTGACAGGTCAATGAAGATTTTCATAGAAAAAGAAGTCTGAATTCCCAATGATCTTTTACTATTACTTTGACTAAAGAGGAGATTTTGGAAGAATTTATTATTCTATTGATTAACAACTGAGAATTGTAACGCCCATACTGATTTGGCAGAAGAAATAATCTTCATATCTAATTCAGCTCCATCACAACACAAAAAAGAGAAACCTCTCTGGGATGACAAAAGGATCATATATGACATGTAAAATATCTGAACAAGGATAACAGGATCAATCTAAATCACTGAACATAAGAGACAGATGGTATATTACCAAATGAAGACTGTTCTCTGCAACAAATAAAATTCCTCTGGGGCATTCAATTGAACACACAGGAGTGACATGAGTAGAAGGTTGGAAGGAGATTGATGTATAAGAGAGGCTGTGTCTTGCAGTCTGCAATAACCAAGGCCTATCACTGAGAGCAATCATATCAGCATCAAGGGAATCACTCAATGAAACCAAGAAAACAGGTGTAATACCAATTCGGCGTACAGCAATCAGCTGAAGATTAACTGGAAACTCGCCTTCAGTCTTCCCAGAAGTATTTGATGGGAACATTGGTGGGACTTTATTATTTGGAGACATTGAATTCGACAAGACATGGAAGTTAACTGTACAGGGACCAACAACGGTTTGCGGACCAGGTGGCCCTGTTGAGGACAGTGTAGATGCACTAGGCCACTCAAACCTAAGCAGCATTCCGTTCCTCAATCCTGAAAGAACATACAGATGATCAACTAAGACAAGCCTTACATCTTGTGGAACACATCCACTAATAGTAGTCCCCATGGTGTTCGTTAATGAAATGATCCCTATGGCAAGAACTTGTAGTCCCTTATCGCGTGTAAAGGATACAACTTCTACTGAAGGTTTATGAGTACCAATAACGAACAAATTGTCAAGACGATTTCCAGATGGAAAGGCTGCCACTGGACTGTCAGCTGCATAATCCATCAAAACTCTATTCAGCTCGAGGTGCTTCTGAGGTATGGAAATACAAGACAACTCATTCTGCAATTTTACACAGTGCATCTGATAAACTTCATAATGATATCCCAACGAAGATCTAATACCAAGGATGAATAAGAAGCATGGACTGGATGTTGCTACGACTATCATGCCGTGCCCAACAGCTCCGAGACTTATAGTCATATTATCAGGGAACCACGATGTGCATATTGGAGATGACAAAGGAATACCTTCATGCACAGTTCCAACAGGCAAACAAAGTCTAACTCCACATTGGTGAATCTGGACCATCACACCATCAGCCACAATACCACAAGCCAAAGTACAGACATCAGGCTGAAAACCAACTGATTCAGTTACATCAGAAAAGCTGACGCCAACAGAAAGAACCCTTGTCTCCTCAACAAATGATAGTACAAGAAAAGAATGATAGGGATCGGAAAATTTCATTTTGACTGTCCATGTACCAGTTACACATTGATAAATTGGAGCAGTTTTCAACAATTTGTCCACACTGATACCACTCCGAATGATCCGCAAGGATCCCTCAGATGCCATCCCAGAGCAGGCAAACATTTGATCATGTTTCTCATCAGGATAATCAACAATGCACATATCCAAGATTGGTGCGATGTTTTGAATCGAACTTCTGTATTGCAGAACCCCCTCTTCAAATTTTAAGACCATCCCATCAGCCATGTCAACAATGGCTGCCACAAATCCACCGTCAAGCCATAACAAAGCATTGGACGGTAGGCCTTTGTAAAGACAATCAGATAAATTAACTCTGAGGCCATCAGACTCAAATAGCACTTCAATAGCATAAAGATCTCCAGAGTCAGCACTAAATATTATCCTGGGACCATTTGTGACACCAGGTTCCCAACTCCATGAGCAGACATAATTGGAACCAGGTTGTACACTACTATAATCATCAATATTCATTGGATCATCACTTTTATTTATGTCACCAAGCTCCAGCAAAGCAGAGGCAGCAACGCTATAAATGCCTTCTTCATCCATAATATCTGGTATTCTAATAATGTTTTTAAATTTCTTTTCCTCAACTGGCGTGAAATTTAAGCTTGTCCTATAGACACAAGAAGGGGTGTGAACATTCCTGAAATCCATTAGGACAATATCACCAGCCCTAAACAGGAAGGCAAATCCATGACAATGAGGGACTTCAACTATATGATATGCTAACAGTCCGGCTTCTGCAAACTGATATATCACATGGACAGCTTGTTCCTCGATATTCCATTCCAACAACAGAAGCTCATTTCGATAAAAAGATCCCCACCTATAGAACCAGAAACTGATCTTTTAACGGATAGGAAATAAATTTGCTAAGATGATAGTACTTGTCAAATACAAACGAAGCACAAATAATAAATCAGTTTGAAATAAGAGCTATTTGAATAATAGGAGAGTAGCTCTCATTCTCAGTGCAGATGTAGATAATGTACCTATTCAAAAGAATGGCCAGTACAGGCTTGCGCTCCTTGCTAGGATGATGGTAATCTTCTGAGATGAAGCACATGCTCCATATAGTACCAGAAATATTAGTAGAACCTCTTGCAGTTTTCAGGCGGCCATCTTTTTCAGGGGGACAAAAAATCCTCTGAAATCAATACATGAAATAACACATTTTAGAAAGTGTGCGCAACAATTTAACCAAATGAAATAGCATAGAGCTTTCAGATAAGTGCAACAATGCAGAAACCTATGGAATAAAGTACTAGCTCCAACTCAACCTTATCAATGATATCACCACTTGGGGACATTGAGATCGAGAAAATAGCCAATTGGTCCTCATACGCACTAGCAGCAACAAAACAGCCACTGTAGAGAGGAAAGCAATAAACAACCTACATGAATAGCCATCCTACAAGCTCTGAGTGGCAGCCAAGTGACTGTTTATTGTTGCATAGAAACTCTAGTATGTACAGGCTTATGTAGAAGCAACTCACCTGGAATCAACAACCAGCATCCTTCCAACTTGATGCCTTGAGTTCCCAGGAGCAGAAAGTTGAACATGGGTCAATGGGAAAAACCTAAACAAAAAAATTAAGCAAGCCACCACTCTAGTAAGATTTTTGGCTGAAATAAGCCCGAAGGCTCCAAACTAGTAAAACTAATATCAAGAAAAAGATAATGGTTCATATCACTGAACAAAACCTGTGCATTTCATTGCAAAAGGTGAGAAACGACAGCTTTCCTGAATCAGAAATGACAAGTAACAAATCCTTCCCCAGTATCTACAAAACAATCAAGCAGGTAATCCTTAATCCTGTACAATTCCCAAACATGAATTTCTGTAAATGAACAAGCAGACAAACCTTTGGACTCTGCACTTGAAACCTCTCATTCCAAGGAAGGACCGCAAGATCTTTTATTGTACCGAACACAGGTTGTTCAGAAATAGATTGAACAATCCCATCTTCATCAATTATCACCAGCTCTATTGATGTCTCCTGGAACAAGGTTCCATCATTATGACAGATTTGTATGTCTTGTAGCAATAACACACCAATTGGATCTCAAAAATATACTTCACAGGCCAAAAACAATATTTTTATCTTTCAGTTCAATGGCATATCCGAGTAGTAACAGGGTGCTACAGCTTTTATTTCATGTTTCAACATCATGATACCGAATCACAGCATTGGAATGCAATGTTCCCTATCAGTTATGGCATATTGAATTGGTATCAGTATATGCACATTTTCTACTTAGAGGGCTTGGAAAAATTAGGAAAACAAAATTCAAAAAATAGTTGAATTAACTAATATTTAGTAATGTAATTCAGCTTATGAAACTGAGGGCCAGTCAAACTTTCAGCCGAGATACATAACCTAGTCTTGGATAAAAAGATTCCACTAAAATGATAATATAAACTAATGCACACAAACAACAGATTTTTTTTTTTGTTTGGGAAAAAAACAAAAACAAAAACAAAAGGCATAAGAGTTAAATTAAAACAGTCCAATTCTCACTTGAGATTTTATTTTTTAAAAAAAACAACCTTACAAAAGAACAGATAGATAAGAAGTCTAAGAAAGAAAAGAAGCAACAAAGCTGCAGTGGGCTTTCAGTATTTAACTATACGATGGCACTAATGCAGTTTAACATATGACCCTGTGGTATTTAAATAGAAAATATGAACGAGAAAAAGCTATTTTCCCAGACAGGTATCAAAGTATGCTTGTTCACAAAGTGCCAATGCCTATTACTTGTGTTCAAGCAGCGAAAACAATGATTTATTGGACACCTTTTGCCGCGAGCAAGAAGAGGCTTTAATGGACAATACTAAGGCCAGATCGATTGGCCTCGTCCAGCTCGCTCTTGGCTGGCACCTAGGTTTCTTCTTTCCAACTACTTCATAGAAGAAGAGATGCCTTCTTCCTTGGCCACAGAAGATTACTACAAGCAAAATTACAATATTGAACTTGTGGAGGAGTTTTTACATAAGGAGTCGATTGATTCGCCTCCGGAGCCACAACACACTATCTAAATCCATTTGTTTATGCAATCAACTCAAATCTGTATTCAATTCCTTACAACTAATGGATGTGAGCAAATAGCACGCCCTTCCACCCAAAAGGGACAGAATGCCTGCATGCGTAAATTATGCAGGGTGTGTGCTCCATACATCAGTATAGGGCCCCTGCGTAGGGAGTCCACTGAAATGTTAGGCTAGTCATCTGGAGTTCATTCCAATAGGTAATGACATTATTCTTTGAACATATGTTATGAAATGGCATTGCCACAACTTAAGAAGTTGCAAGTGAAATATTTCATTAGTAAGGAATCTACTGGGACTAAGATCTCGTGCCTATGATTTCGAGGTTGTGATCTTCTCCATGTACCAAAATGGTTCAAACTTGTAGTTGAATGTGTGTCGTATGATTGCTACCATGCCAAATGATGTCTGCTGAGTCACTTGACTTTTTGTTGCCAAGTCTATCATAAGTGGAGCACCCTTGGCTAGAGACCAGCTCTCAAGAGCCTTCCGGTCTGTCTCATTCACCTTTCTACAAAAAGTGAGCCATAACATGCTAGAGCAAGGGGCAACTAAGGAACGAAAAAGAAAACTTGAGGCTTCATAGGGGTTGCAAACCCAAAAAACAATCTTAGAACCAAAGGCCAGAGGTTGGGCAGTTCAATGGACAGAGGATAAGTGCAATAGCCAATATGCCCCACAGCCAACAAATTATGGACAACACCTCTAGACCAAATTAGCTAATAACAACAAGCATTCCACTGTCTTTAGGAGCTAATTCAAGTTCCGACCTAGCCACTAGGGTGCCTTGGTTTGAGATATGGTCTTGGGGCTATGCATGAGAGTGGACAAATTGTGGCGAGAAGCCGACAAGTGAAAACTGTCTGCCACACTGCGTGAGACAGTTATAGGATGATAGCCCCTTGAGTAAGTCTTGGACTGATGTCATTGTCAAGATATATGAGGCGAAGGTATTTCTAGTAAGTGACAGAAAATGATCAGACAGTGGGCCTCATAACCTCAATCCTGGGATGAAGCACTTCCTTCAACCAAAAATGCCTTGAATGAACCAAGAAGTGAGGGTAATGCATGTCAAAGCTGGCTAGTCAAGACCAATAAAAAGGCAATTCTATGGCATGGAAGGTTTCCACCTTTTGGAATTAGTGAACATCTATGTTCCAAGTAGATCACAGTGATGTATTCACCCATGCTCTTAATAAGCTTCGCGTGCAAAATGACATCTATAAAATCAAGATGGTAAAAGGCAATTTTGATCCGGTCAACTCGATCTCTGCAGATTCTTTACTTCTATATAGAAATTTTGCTTTCACTTTTAACCATTATTATCTCCTCCTGAAGAAATCATATACACTCACACAGTCACACTTACCAGTAGTGGTGACAAAAAAGACCATGGTCCAACCGAAATTAAATTTTATTCATTTCTCACATAAATTAAAATAATAAAACCCCATCCATAAGCACAGTAGCAAATGCACATAAAAGTATAATAGCTCGCAGCAGAAAAAAGCTAGTTTACTGCGGCTATCCGTCAACAATTTCTCCTGCGCTGATTAATGCATATCCACGCGATCAGGAAACAGCACAAACTAATCCAATGGAAATGGGAGAGTGACCTAAAAAATACCTTGCCGAAGACGACGTCGTATGAAGCGGTGGAACGGAAGTGGCCGCAGACAGCTTGAAGAACGACGCTGCCTCTGAGGACTGTTTTGGCCAAATAAAAAGCATCGGTGTCATTCTTGGAGGGTGATCTCGAATTATTGTTACAGTTAGATGTATTTGGCCGTGATGAAGACGATGATGAAGATTCTTCTTCTGAAACTGCCATTATTCTGTAGTGATGAGAGAGGGGTTAGGGTTTTACAGGTGGATCAATTTGTGAAAGTGATTGAGGGGGGAATCTATTGAATTGAGAGAGGGGAAGCTTTGTTGTGCGAGTTATCGTACTCCATGTGTGTGTGGAACCAGAACATTCCTACTAATTTATAGGAGGGACGTTACTGATTAAATTTCTTCTATCTATCGCATATTTATACAAATTGTTCGAGTGCTGAGTAGTGAAACTGAAAACTACCAGTTAGTTAGTGCCAAATACATTTTTGGGCTGGTGATAATGCCAGAGCAATTTCCTTAATGCCAGAGCAACCCCGCTTCAAATGACAACAATCCCCGCTCTCTCATCTTCTTCAACCCTTTGCATTTAACACAAATAGATTGCCACAATATATGCACCAAGTTGGAGCCAAGCATCATAGTAACAAAATATCACCTTCTTGTCACAAAACTTATGATCAGCAAACCCATATACACCGAATAACTACATCAATCATTAATTCATTACATCTCATGCTAATTCATTGTAATATATATTTGATATTTTGATGATTGATAAGTGTGTCATTTCATATAAAATAGAGTATTCATTACACTCTTATTTTTATGATTTATAAGTATGTTATTTCATATAAAATATAATATTTATTCATCGTTCACGTATCGAATATATTATTCATTGAGTGTAATATTTCAAAAATTAATATTAAATAACACAATTTCTTTCTTCTATTAAGTCTATACTCAATAGTTTGGGCTTGTTTTCATTTAACAAAGATTGAGTCTAAAACTCCACAAGGAAGATGGGCTTGAAGGAAACACATTTATTGAACAATGGATCTTAATTCGAGATAGAGAAACCATGCAGTTAATTCTAGCATTAGGGGGTGCCAGTCATCATGGATTGCCTTGTCACCGAACAAGAAATTATTATATTTAATCCAAACTTAATTTGAAAACAAAACAACAAATGGAGAAGAGCGTATGGCATGGTGGAAATTGAGGCTTTAAGCAAATAAACAGATAATAAGTTCAAATGTAAATATATAATTCCAATTTACCCATATGAAACATAAAATGTTTAAAAAATCCCCTTGTTAAAAAAAAAAAAAAAAAGGCCAACTAAATATTCTGTGATTTTATAAAAGGTGCAAAATGCACCCTTAGGGCGAGAGATGTGCTACACACGCGTTTTTGTGCACTTTTTTTTTTTTTTTTCAACTATAAAATAATGTTTATGTCCCTGTTTATTAACCATTGAGTATTGCTTGAGATAGATCGAAGGTACATATTTTTATTTATATAAACCAACAGTTTACATCTTCTTGATAACAACCTAAATTTGATATTTATACAATACATGTGTATATATATATATATATATTTGCACACGTAATATTTATAATATATATTAATAAATCATATATATAAATATACATACACATATATATATAAAGTATATAAATACATACATTTTTATAATATACGTGTTTATGTATATATATATATATACATGGAGAGAGACAATTCATAAATAGAAAGAGAGAGAGAGAGAGAGAGAGAGAGAGAGAGAGAGGCATGGTAGGGGTGTGTCCGGATCTTGGTGCTGGGATGGCGAATCTTGGGGCAGGTAGTCTGCAGGGTTAAGTGGCGAGGTAGGCTGGGTAGAGGAAGAATGACTTGTTGGCAGGGGAAGGGATTATTAGCAAGGGTTGAGTAGTAGGCGGAGGTGGATGACATGTACCAAACGAACGCGTTGTCTGTTGGCTTCTTCCGACCCAAAATAACAGTGGTGCTCAACGACCACTACCCAATAATCATGGAAACCAACCTCCACCATATCAAGGTGAATCAGGAATACACATTGCTGAGGAGCCGCTATAGAAGATAATCTAACTGGGGGTGGGGTGGCGGCGGAAGGAGAGTTGAGGGTTGGGCACAAGTTTGGTATATAATATATATAGTATAACATTTATGTATTAACCATATATATATATATAAGTATATTCGTGTAATAATAATCATAATAACCATAGTAACAGTGAGTTTATTTGTTTGTTTTAATGATTTTTTTTTTGAAATGTTCTATAATTATTGGGGACAATTATTTATAATAATTTTCAGTTATTTACATAAATGTTATTAAAAGCTAGAAGTACCCTTAGTCTTGCTCTTAACTTTTGCCCATTTGCAGTTTCTTTTTAGAGAAGCGGCTACATAATTAGTGAAACCAAACATGCCAAGACCAAGACAACTTAAATTCAGTAAAAAGCGCAAAAGCACTTTCTTATAGTTTTTGCAAATAATGCCATAACTCTTTCCTTATTAGCCTCCATAGATATGGATGGGCGTTCCTTAAATCCGCCATTGATATTAAGAGACGGTTAAAAAAGGACAACACACAAGCAATTTTGAGAAGAGGCCTCTCCTTCAATTTGCCCGCACAGCATTCTGAACCAGTAACAATTTCCAGGTGAAATATAGCCTGCTAAACTTCTGTCTTCGTTACTTATCCAATCTTCTTTTCCTGATCCAAGGGAAAATATCTGCATTTCAAATTCTCTCCGTGCTTTCTTTTTTCCTGTCCTGTCACTCTGAAATGATGAAAGGCATCACCATTTTCTTATTTTTAATTGCCCATCTCTGGATTTCGGTATTAGACAATTGAATTGACGTACTCTTCAACGGATCCTCGTACCCTATTCCAATCTTTCTTTTTTATTGATAGAGGTAAATGCGGTGAAGTTGATGCGATCATATTCCTTTCTGCAAATGTGGTGTTATCTTATTTATTATTATTCCTTGTATTAAAACTTTTTGTTGTGAATACGGTGGGAACAAAAATAGTACCTGTTTGTTCGGAATGTAGTTTATTTGTATTTATTTTATTCATTTACGGGTATATGAATTCGGCCTACAATAATTGTGGGTCGGTTCATTTGCTATTCGTGATTTACATCTTAAGTCAACGTTGTTTTGTGGTTGGAAACAATGGAAATTTTCGTTAGTTAATTAACATCTTCTGTTGTATATCAGACATCCACATTATACATGAATGATCAAAATGATTATTTCCTCTTTATAGGAAAATAACGTCAGATGCTGATTTATTTTGAAGAAGAGTTTTATTTTAAATTGAAAGATTTCCCCCAAGAAAATGCTTGGAATAATCTTCTCTAAGTATAAGCAGTGGTAATTCAATATTGCATTCTTAGTCATTGGAGACTAATGCGTATTCAACCTTCTTGGCCCCTTTAAAGCCTTTGTTTTGTCTTCTAGTTGGTTGTGATTATCATTTACTTTGTTTCTCACAGCATGGATCGCCTGCTGATGATATGGAGCTCAAACCAGAGAAACTTGAAGAAGAAAAAGAGGGTGGGCCTTTGTTTCATTGTGATTTTTGTGATACGGATATAGTTTATAGAATAGGACAGGCATTTCTCCCTGGTTTGGCCTCGGCCTGTATTGACAACACAACTGGTGGCCTCTTTAAGAGCCCAGCTTCTGTGGCTGTTGACATCAGAAGAGAAATGGTGGACTATCTTATCCAACGAAGTGAAAATTTTGTGGCCGAGTCTGTGGTCCTAGAAGGTGGTCAGGATGTGGAAGTGTCTGTAGACCCTTATGATATTATCTCTGACTTTGTTGACGATTTTGTGAGTTCAAAAAGAAATTTTTTCAGTCGCGTTTCAGGATGGCTACTGAGTGAAAAAAGAGAAGACTGGATAGACGATCTTGTACAGGAGATGGAATTAAATGGTTTTTGGTTGTTAAACAGGAGGAATTCAGTTGCACAAACTCTCTTGAAGAATCTTGATTTCAAAAACATATATCACTGCAGCATGAGCTTTAAGTCTCTAGAATATCTTGAAAAGCACAAGTTGCATTGCAGCTTTAGGACTATGGCTTGCACAAACGAGGGGTGTGATTCTAGATTTAGTGCGGCTCAGATGGACCATCATGACTCTATCTGTCCTTTTAAAATACTTTCATGTGAGCAGAATTGCCCAGACAGCATTATGAGGCGTGAGATGGACAGACATTGTATCACTATTTGTCCAATGAAGCTTGTGAAGTGCCCCTTTTACTCGGTAGGTTGCCAGTCTACTATTCCTCAATGTACAATAGAGCAACACAGGTCTGAGAATCTCCACTGTCACTTGCTCGACATCCTACAAGTTTTTCACAAGGAAGCATCGCCTGAAGATCTGAAGGAAAGAATAAAAGAACTGGAGAAGGTAACCGATCGAAAGATGGTGTATATTTGGTAGTGTATAACTGCTATTGTGAAAATTCCATTGATAGTGCACACCCACATAAAAATGAAGTTGATCTGAACAGTTCTCTAACCATCAATTGTTTATGTTGTGTATAGTAATTTTCCCAAATTCTAAGGAGTCCTTAAATTGTTTTTAATGAACTGAATGCTGAACTGAACAAACATGTTGAGTCTAGTTTGAAATATAATATACAGTGTTAATAACTGAAATGAAAATGACAAGAATATTCACTATCTGACTTTTCATGAAACAGTTTTCTTGGATGTTAAGAGTCTGCAAATTTCTTCATATTTTTATCTTTTTATAACCCTCTCTTCTTCTGCAAGCACTTTAAAGTTTTACATGGCGATAGCATACACCGACATACTCCGAGACAAATTGAATTTTGGTACTAATGTGGAAACATCTGTTATTGTAATGAAAAATGAAAGGCAGAGTACATTGTTGACACAAATAGTATAACCATGGCTGCGTTAACCCAAAGGATTCCTTGATTGGTGAAGATATGCTACATTATTTTGGTTTTTACTTTTCATCTCGTACTTTTTGATAATTTTTTTCCTTTTCTGCCCTGTTTTTTCATTTCTACTGTTTGGTTAATTTTATTAGGATCCTCATTTGTGTGGAAATCATACGGAATACGTCTTTATTTGTATGTGAAATCAGTTTCTTTCATTCTTATGACAGTTATCATCTCCTGGACAACTAGCATCAGCTCGTGATGCAAGATCTTTAACTATAGTGATTAAAGGTCTTGAAGCAAAGCTCGGGCCTTTAAAGGTCAACACAAATGCCAAAATCAATGAAGGGGTTACAGATTTGATTGATAAAAAGGAGGAGAGGTCTGGCATGCCGATCAAACATGTCAAGTTTGAGGAGCCTCCAAGTGAAAAGGAAGAGAATGTTAAGTCACACTCCAAAGGCAGTGATCATGAGGACTCCTGCCATGGAAAGGGGGAATTGATGGAATCATCTACCAATGTGAGTGCACAGTCACAAACTAATGAGGAAGAGGTGGTTGCATCAATTTCTGTGCAAGAAAACTTTAAAGAATCACCCTTTCAAAGGGAAGAGGAACTAGGCTCACCAACAAAAGTTGATGTGCAGAAGGGGAAGTCATCCAAAGAAGAAGTGGTTGATCCCATTAACGAAGAACGTTCTACATCAACTGTCAAACAGGAAGAGCTTACAGAATCAGTTGCCGAGAGGGAAAAGCATGCTGAATCAACTGCCAAGAATGAAGTGTCAACTAAATCACCTCCTGGGGAATTGTCAAGAAGTGTCACCTCAACTGTCAAGAATGAAGTGTCAATTAAATCACCTCCTGGGGAAGAACGCTTGGAATCTTCCAATAGAGAAGTTGGCAAAGAGTCTCCCCCTGGTAAAGAACTGGCAGATTCCTTATATTCAGCTGCATTGAGAGTGGAGGATGTAAAGAGCTAATGTTTTAGACAACATATACAAATACACAATTGAGATCTAATTTCCAAAACCAGAACATACAGTTAGTTGCAGATGAGTTTTGTGTTTCCTTTTATCATTGTGGTCTTCCATTTTGGTTTCTTACCTCCTATTTTTCTTTATTCATTTTAACGTTGTACTGGTCGGTGGATGCAGATCTTTCTAGTTTCTCTTTTCTTTTGCTAGTTGTATAAACTCAGTCTTGGTCTCATCAGTCAATAATTTTCCTAGAATCACCTTCATGCTGGTGAATGTTTGGATCTGAAAAGCAAAAGTTGTGTGAGGTGGCTTGCTTTACTTGTTAGTGATTCCAATTGGTCCTCTTTGGATATGGAAGCTAACTGTGGAGCTTTGATGCCAAGTATCTTCCACTGAATTTTGTGTAGTCGAGTTTTTCCTTGGGTTGTTTGCTGATGAATTGTGTTCTTTTTAATTGTGGGATCATGCACAAATGTCATTTTCCCAATATCTCCATTGAAAGGAATGGTTTTACAACAATTTTGGATGTGTTAAAAGTTTGTTGGACTATTGGATAGCTTACTTTCTGGTTCAGCTTAGCTTCTGACTTGTTGATTCAAACTAGCTTAGTTGACTAGGTAAGTCAGAATAGAGGGCCGGTGGCGAATGAGTCATCCTAGAAAGTTTCCTAACTTTAAAAAATCCAAAGTTGACGAGTAATGATGTTCCTAAGTTTGTATTTGAGGAGTCATTCACTAAGATTAATTAATCCAGTCAAGAGTTTCTTTGGTGTTAAAGAGTGTGGATTAGCAAATTAAAATGCCTTTTCTTTGACTGCTTCAATCCAGTTGGCCAGTTTGAGATGAGAAAACGAGAGGACTAGCAAATTAGAGGTTGTTTGAATGTGTTTTCAGGGTCTTGTGTTGTCCACCCAAATATGCAAATATGAAACACACTATAAATTTATAGGCCAAAATGGGTTTTTCTTAAGAACACCTCAGAAAAACAATTTCATTTTGAAAAAAGTAAAAAAATGAGAATGGTAAACTCCTTGGCACCAGTAGGGCCAGACATCATTGTGTCTACTCCTTGGCACCAGTAGGGCCAGACATCTTTTTGGTCAATATCATTTTTTCATAAACTAGTATACTATTTGTTTTGACTAGTACATAATGGATTTCCCAAAAAGTGAAGCCAGCCATCCCATACAGTAAATTGCAATCCCCAAGACAATAGAAGCAGCCCATAAGTCTACAGTGTCGGTGCGCCTGCTGTACAAGCGCGTGGAAAGTGCAAAATCTCATTCTTCTTTAAGATGAATTTATTGCAGCACTCCAAAGTCAAAAGGATTACGATCAGTACAGACAAAGTACATTAGCTGTTTGCATGACTGCAGTAGCTAGCTCTAGTGTTTTTTTGACTTGGGTATTCTCAACAGCTCATGCGAATGAAGCTCGTTTAGGATTGGTACGTGCTGGGAACGCAGCCCCGAAGCTGGTGCTTGGATTTTCAGCGCAACATAGGAGCAAAGTCGAAGTGCCGGTGATGGACTGATACCAACGTGGCGACATGAATAAGATATGATATGGATTGTATTATGATATATTTTAAAATTTTTAGGATACTATACAATTTTGATATAATTGTTTGAAATATATAAAATATTTTTATATCATATAAATATTTATGCAAATATATATATATATATATATAACTGATTATAAATTTATAAATATACTGGTGCTACTTGTGAGTACAAATGAAAATATATTATATTGATGATTGTGTTGGAATTTCACTAGATCAGTAAGATTTGTAAATTATGTAGTTTATAGATAAAAAAGAGAGAACGTGACTTTTGAATGATACAACACTAATTTTCATATCACTTTAGAAAATCTTGATTTTTTAATTAGATTTTTTTATAACTTATATACTTTCTAAAATATATGAAAAAAAAAATAATTATTTGTTTGAAATGTGTCTGACATGCTATTGATAGTGTGTATGACATTTATTTTGTCTAACATGCCATTGGATGTGTTGATTTTTTATTTTTTTTTTGTTTAATTTACGAATACACTATATAACGTATTTGATTTATGTCGGAATTCGACATGACACCAATAAATATGGAGAGTCGGTATAGGGAAAAATATTTTTGGACACTCAATGACACTCTCTTCACACAAAGAAAACTCATGTTTAAAAATTAGCAAATTTCACTCTAAAGTTTAGGTGAAAAACTATTTTCAGTCACTTAAATTTCACTTTATTCACACAAAGAACACTTTTACCTCACAAGTAATATATTTCACCACCTAAATTTATTAGAAGTGACAAATCTAATATAAAATTACTGGAAGACTAATGGTACCAGAGAAATTCCGCTCGCATGATGCAAAAAATGATGGATTCTGCTTATTTATGCACATCAATGCAATTCTATTATTTTACTAAAATTTCCATATCCTCTCTAATTCACCTGACTCATTATTCACCAGAGTGGATTTTTTATAAACTTTTACTAACCATAAAAATTTCATCGAGATATTATGTTAGATGGTTTTGTGAGTTTAATGCACTAGATTCGAAGCTAAGGAATAAATAAATGAAGTTAGAGTGATAACAGTGATGTATTTAGCACTGTAATTATATTAGTGCCTTTAAAATATAATCAAAATGTAAAAAATACTTAAAAATTCGTTTATTTTTTTACCTCGATCCGATGTGACTCAGTCTCAAGTTCGTGTCGATTTGAACTCTCCACCACTGATGAAGCGGACTGATAGGACGTGTCAGTCAACCAGATCATGATATCTGGATCATAACCTATACGATTTATGAAAAATCGATTAGTATAAATATCCGATGTATAAGTATCATAAGGTAACTTTTACATCATTTATTCACTTCCAATTAGAGTTCCTTACGATCTCACGACCTGAAATAACTTAAATATCAAATGATTTTAATTAGAAGCCATCCCAACGAGCCTAACATGTATTATCGTTTCAGATCACTATGAAATTAAGTATCCAAACTCATATCAGCTCGATCCAAACTCAAATATACTAATTTATACCCAAATCAAATACATACTTTATATTATATTCCATTCAGTTCATACTCACTTTGTAGTTTTCAATGTATCACATTTCTATATTTTGATATTTCATAGTTAATATGCATGTAAGAGAGGGTTGCAATTTAACTTGCATTGAAGGGATGGACAACTCAGCCTCTGTCTTTCTTGAAGAAGGCATGGGGTTAAAACCCTTAGTTGAAGTCTTCAGCTTCTATTCACGAAGGCACTGATGTCTTCTATTTGTTTGTGGGGCTAATATCCATCTTACACAAAATATATGATATACTTTATGTAATAATAAGTGTCAATTTTATAAAAAAATAAGATATTTAAATGAATGGTGAATTTATATTAAATATATATACACTCGATGAAATATTTACGAAACCTTGTTTGTGGTTCCTTAATGTAGATCAGGAGTGTCACTTTTTATAAACCTAAGTTATGAAATATGCTAGTTATGAAACTTGATTACACTTTGTGTGACAAGAGTAAAACTTGAGTGAATGAAAATGCTTGTTCCCCCTAAACTTTAATGATGAGTAATGCTACTTTTAAAATATGAATGTTCTTTGTATGATTATAATGAAATTTGAGGGATTAAAAATAATTTTTTCCGGAGCCGGTGCATTTTAGGTGTACTGTTATTATTATTATTTAGAAAAAAAAAGAAAGGAAAAAAGAAAAAATGGAGGTGCTTCACTTTCCGACATTAAAGCTTATTTTGCCATTTTCTGCGTTGAGTAGTAGAAAATTGAATTAAAATAAAACGACTGAAAAGTGTGATTATCAATTAAAAATTTAGAATATTAATTTGGTAGCTGTTATTTTGGTTTTGTAGTGAGGCAAGGCAACACAAAATTGAACTCTTGAAGTTGCATGGAAACTTCCCTCCTCCTTTATCTTCTTCAACTAAGGGGCTCTTATTTAATTAATAGTATTCACTCCTTCCCACTAAAAATGTCCCCCTTTAACTTTTTGTAAGAAATAAAAAAGTCCAAATTTTATTCATTTGTTTAAAAATTGCCCTTAGAAAAAAAGTAAATCACTTTATTATTTAAATTTTACAACTAGACCTTCTATTCAAATAACATCACATGTTTACTTATTAAATAGAGATTTTTAAGGGACCACAAACTTAACTCCTCAACTAGAGTACATATATATGGAAATATAGTATTTATTGCTTTTTTTTTTCCATAAGTAAGATTATTAGATTATAAACAAAAATAAATAAATAAGTAATTTGAATCCAATTCATTAAGTGTAAGTTGAAGGGCATAATAAACACTTAAATAAAGATTTTCTTTTCAAAGTATGGACAAATATTTAGGGACAAATAGAGTAGTGGACATTTTTTGAAACTGAGAGAGTACTATATATAAAACTTCGAATAACCGAGTTTATAATGTATGATTTCCACCAAGTCTATTGAAGCAATAAAAGAAACCATCAGTTATTTTTAATATTTTATTTTGTGTTATATATGGAGTATAAGTTTAATGGAGTGCTCTAACTTAAAAAAGGTATATTTAAGACTATGTTTGAAGTTAAAAGTTAAGATAAAATAAGAAATGCATAAGTGCAATAAGATGTGATATGTCTGGTTTTAACTATTATGTTGTAGGGAATAAGAAAATAATAAGTCAAGTGATCGAATTTTGTTTTTAATAGAATACCAAAGACCTGCCAAAGTGTTTAAAAATCAACCAAGTTGACTGACCTAAATTTGTCATCCATACCTATGAAGAGTTGGAAATTCATGGAAAATACTGACCAATTTTTAACTTGTATATGTGGAGTATTAAGGGGGTGAAGTTGGCAAAATAAATTAAGAGTTGACCCCATAAAAAACAAAGTCCACGATCTTATCCATGCATCATGTAAAACTACAAGTCAACTTAATTTTCATGGAATTATTAGTCGCCTTTCCTATTCAGAATCTTGGCGAGGATTCAAAGTTACTATCACCAAGAAGTATCATACAAGTTGTTATGTATTCTACTTAACTAAGAAATATTTGACTAAAACTCCTTAATAATGACCTTTTGATAGAGACTAACACTCTTTCCTCCAAACAACATCGACTAATGCCAAAAAAATTAGACAAGATATATAGAAAAACCTCCAAATATATATATATATATATAAAACAGTATATTAGCGCACAAAATCAAAAAAAGGTGTGTCATTGTTTCTCTCAATGTAGAAGAGGCACCAATGAGGTTGAGCATTTAAGATTATAAAATTTTGAGATTGAGTTTTACTATAACTCTGTATATTTATCTAATTTTATATTAATAATTTCTTATTTAATGTGGACTTTGATTGATGCATGGTTGTTCATGATACTTCATGAGCTATTAATGTAATAATATGTAAATATGATGGTGCAACAAAATGTTGTAGCAGTAAAACAATGGTGAAAGTAAACAAAGAGAAACAACTCTCCATAACCATAATTAATTTGAAAGAAAACCTCACAACATTTATTGTCACTCATGAAAGTTACGAACATTAAATTAGATACAGGGTGGGATCGTTATATTTTCATGGCAATTAATTTCCCTGATGCAAATCAAATGAAACTTCCTGATGTTTGTCAAGCACAACACGTGGTTGGAAAACTGGATACTTGTCTGTCTTCTTACAATCCTCTCTCTCCTCTTCTCCACCAGCTCCCCTCTCTTCTCTTTTCTATATATAGATTGTTTTCAAGGACAGCTAACGTATACTTTTGAGAGAGAGAGAGAGAGAGAGAGAGAGAGAGAGAGAGAGAGGTTGAGACGAATCTGTGTCTCTGTTTCATTATTTCAAGAAACATATAGTTATTTATTATTTATATGATAAAAGTTAAAACCACCCCATATTCCAGGGGCTCTACCCCATTGGTTTTTTGAGCTCTTCTCTCTCCATTTCTCCAAGATTTCATATTTGTTTTCAATCACATTGCATTTCTATCCAAGATTCTTGCATTCAATCGAGGTAAGATTACTTTAAGATCCATCATTTTTTTTTTCCAGTTATCCATGTTGTTGTTTCATCTCATTCTTTTTCGCCCTCTTTCTAAAGTGTCATCCAAATTGTTGTATTGTTGCCCAAATAAGTTTTGGGGTTATGGAAATCATATACTGATGACACCTCCAAATTGTTGTAATAATAGTCAGCTGTATCCTGCTTCATGCATTTGATATAAATGCTGAGCTTTTATGATTTTGTTTATTTGGAACCTCCATTTGGTTCTTTAATTTGGTATATTCTGCTTTATATAATTTTTCTTCCTTGCACAAGTTCTGTATTCAATGTTTTTGTGAAGGGCTTTTATGTTTTGAGTTCTTCTTGATATCAGTTGTCATATTGCTCCAGGATTCCCCTTGCATATCTTAAGATATTGACGATTTTCATTTTCTCGTGGAATTGATACGTTTTCTTTTTCGTGTATTCCCTTTTCCTCTCTAATGGTTTGGTTTGTTAGGCCAAATAATGATTCATCAATATTGTTCTTCTCTCTATTTTCAACCTGTCTAAAGTTATTACATTTTCAAATGTTGATTTTCCATTGATTCATGGTATTCTTGTTTATACTCCATATTAATGATATTATTCTATTTTTCCAGGCTGCTGGTAGGATACCCCGTGGTTTCGACAGGAATGGGAATGACATTTTCCTGTCCATTTGCCAATTTTGACGATTTGGATAGTCGGTTGGAGTCTTATTTAGTTAGATCAATTAGTTTTGGAGGTGACGACGCGAAGGTTTCACGATCAGTTAGTTTTAATGGTCGAGATTCTAAACCTGATAGGTTGAAATCTTTTGGTTCTGGAAAGATGATCCTAAAAGGGTCTCTTAGCTTTCAAGGGAGGGACTTGGAGGCCAAAATCTCACTGCAGGCTCCAGGTTCGAATCCAGAGGAGCATACTATGATCAGATCTTTCAGCTTTAGAAGCAGAAATGCCCCTGACAAATTGCCCGCAGCTGATAACATGCCTGAGAAAAATGTCCTAACATCGTTGCCGGATTCTGATAAAAGTAGACATCAAGCAGCCTTAAAGTTGCAAAAAACATACAAAAGTTTTCGAACCCGAAGGCAACTTGCAGATTGTGCTGTTTTAGTGGAGCAAAGATGGTATTCTTTTAGTTACTATCACACTTTTGAGAGAATAAGGCTCCCTACAAAATGATTTTGTTTTTTCTTTCGAAAATCATTTTTATTACTAAGTAGGAGTATTCTGTGTTATTCAGGTGGAAGCTGTTAGATTTTGCTGAGCTCAAACGTAGTTCATATCATTCTTTGAGATTGAGAAACCCGAAACTGCTGTATCACGCTGGTCAAGAGCAAGAACCAGAGCTGCTAAGGTATGTATGGTGATTGTTTACATGTTTATTTATTGCATTTGTTTTCAGAGTTGTGTAGACTAAAGGCAATTACTTCATTGTTAGGTGGGGAAAGGCTTGTCAAAGGATGACAAGGCACGTAAACTTGCTTTGCAGCATTGGCTCGAGGCTGTAAGTTGCATATTCAGAAACTTTCATATAATGATCTTCATTAAGTGTGGACCTTTAATAATTATGATTTCCACACTTCTGTAGATTGATCCTAGACACCGTATGGTCACAACCTACAATTTTATTATGTCAATTGGCTCCAATGTGACAGTAAGCAGCCTTTCTTCTACTGGTAAGATTTATAGAACTATTCTAAATGATATTGGAGTTGTTTCATTTGTCAAGATCATCTCTGATAGTCTCTTTACTATGCCTTGAACTTTGAACTGCAGGCTAGATATTGGAGAAGGTCGGGATGTAAATCTAGAGAGATGCCCTAGATCAAAACTTCAACAACAATGCATAAAATATCTTGGTCCGGTAAGCTTCACAATCACTCAGAGAGATTCTGAAAATATGAGATACACTTTGAAAATATGTCTTAGACTCAGGATATAAATGGAACTTGAACCTGGTTGATGATGGCAATTGATCCCGAAACTATGCTTTTGCATGTATTGTATCAAGGAACACCAGTTATCAATGTGTCAAAAATTTCTATGCTTTTGCTAAGTGACCTATGCACCTAAAACAGCCTAGAATGTTTATCTAATCCAGTTTATCAACTTACTCTGTTATAATGATGCAGACTGAGAGAAGTGCATATGAAGTTATCATACGAATGGGAAGTTAATATACAAGCAGAGCGGAAAGCTTCTGGATACAAGGGAAGGGCCAAAGATGTCAAATGGATCTTCGTCCTCAGTGTGTCCAAGATCTTATATGTTGGACAGAAGAAAAAAGGCACATTTCAACATTCAAGTTTCTTGGCTGGTGGCGCAACATTATCAGCTGGACGGTTAATTGTAGAAGATGGTATTCTTAAGGTGAACCAAGCATTTCCTTTTCTTTCTCTTCTTCACCTAATAGTTAGATATGATTGGAAATGATGACGATAAATGACGATTATTTTGGAATTTAGGCGGTTTGGCCTCACAGTGGACACTATCTCCCAACAGAAGAAAATTTTGAGGAATTTATGGCATTTCTTTTGCAGCACAATGTTGACCTGAGTGTTGTTCAGGTATGATGATGCTTCTTGGTTTGCTGAAGACTATCGACATTGATTTAATTTTTAATAGATTATTTAAATTTTCTTGTGGCTATTTTGCAGAGAGCACCCGGTAATGAAGAGGAGGAAGTTGCTATTGGCCTTCGTAGTTGCGTATCAGTACCAGATCTCAGGTGCGCCAGAAACGACAGCATTCCATAAATGAAGACAGAGAGAAAATTGATTCAAGCAAAAAATATTCCAAGGATGCTGAAAATATGCATCCCCCCATATCAAGATGGTCAGGAAATTACACTCGAAAATTGGTCTACTTCAAATCCCGGAAAGGGAGAACATGCTTGAGTTGTTCTCGACTCCAAAACCAGGGTCTCCTTTCAGCACTCAACCTTTGGAAAGTCCAGTGGATGGATATGAGACAGCAGATGAATATTTATCAGACTCAGAATTTTCAGTCTCCAAGCAGAATTTATTCGATCAAGAACTGGAAGAAGAATATGAAGAACCCATCCCCAAAGAAAAGATTATCAAGAGAATAAACTCACATAAAGGGATGAAGTCGTATCAGTTGGCTCATCAATTGTCGTGCAGATGGACAACAGGAGCAGGCCCTCGAATTGGATGTGTGAGGGATTATCCTTCTGAGCTCCAAATCCGCGTACTAGAGGAGGTAAGTTTGTCTCCAAGAAGTGCATTCTCATCTCCTCGCAGAAGTGGTAGGCCAACTTTGGCTATTCCTACTCCTACAGCTCAAGGAGAGAAGAAGCCCACTTGTTACAGAATCACCAAATGTACCATAATCACTGCATGCCCATACGCCACAGAACAAAAAGGAGAACCAGTGATCAATGGGAAGTGCAATTTTCCTACCTTTTTGGGACTAGGAAAATTGTTTTAGGAACTCTTTAATTTTTTTTTCTTCATCATTACTTTAATTCTTTTGTATATCTTTTGGTAGAAAGTTGGATAGATCTTGTTAGGTTTTGGTTTCCTGTGTTTGCTCCATATGATGTGGGCATTAAGAATGCTCTGAAGTGCTGAATTAAATTATAGTCTACATGGATTTGGCTGTCAAATATCTCGTAAGAGTACAAGTTTACTCCGCATGAACCAAGAAGCATCACTCTAGCTGTCTAGCTATAAACCCCCAAAGTATAATTTATCTTATCAGAAGAAAAGAGAAAAACACTTAGAAAGATGAGAATAACAGCAGATCGCCTAGTGGCCAGCATCATTACCAGCTCAGCTACGAGCATTAGAACCAATAAACATCAAACATTCTATGTCTTGTATGTATGTAGGTAAGAGAACAGTCATGTTGCATCTCAACCTTTGTATAGCAGCAACCGAAGGCGTGAATGGCATTACAGTGATTCTGACATAGTCTTGATAGAATTCAAAAATTGAATAAATCTGTTACAAAGGAAACAGAATCCTCTCCCTCCTAGCGGCCCACTTGTGGCAAATATAAAATCCATCATGTTCCAACTGAAGAGTTCCTCAGGTACTTCTTTCACACACACACGAGCGACTAGAAAGTCAAAATGCATCCATTAGTCTGTCTCAGAGAGAGTTCCCACACTCTCTAGCACTCTAGCCAATTCTGAAGCTCTTCCCACTCATGGAATTGCAACTTCTCAATAAGATCAACTCATTAGATGAAAGGGAATAATATGTACTCAGCATAGAACAGATTCCATATGAAACGATAAAATTCAGAGATTGCTTCCTGCAAAATTCAAATATTATCGATCAAACAAGGTTACTCTTTACCTCAGTATCTTAATCTGGAAAACTAGGGAAAAGTAATACAGCCAAAACACAGAAATATAGCAGTTTATTAGCATCTGACCATAGGGAGAACCCTCTCAACATAATTTGTGAGTCTGGCATGCGTAAATGCTTATTGGTGAACAAAAAGCTATTGCAAGCATTAACAGTTTTTATTATGACAAGATGATAGGAATCCAACAATAGTGATGATAAGCTCTATCACATTCACCATGCAAACAGGATGCCATGAAATATTTGGTCAATGACATCTCATCATAAGAGATGGAGATTATGCTTTGAATTAGAGCTGAAGATTACTGCAACACTTATCTCAGAGATAACAATAAATCATGTCATGACCATCATAGCAAATACCCGGCTTCATATGGATTTAGGAAATAGAAGGTAAGGAAGAGGAAGAAAGGATAAAAGCAACACCAACATGCCAAGAAGAATTCAAGGGGGAAAGAAAAGAGAGAGCAGAATTAGAAATCTCAACCTAGTAAAAACCGGGATTTAAGCCATGTAGGTGAAATTGAAAAAAATCAATCAAGCAATCAATTAACTCAGGGTGAAATGTAAATGCTATATGCAACAGGTATACGATAACTCATCAGTCATCACTGCTCATGTTTCAGTTTAACTAGTCTAAAAAACATCTTGTTACAGATCTCATTCATTAGACTAATTAGTTAAAATGTTGACTGAATGAGTTACTTGATTGATAGGGTAAGTTTTCATCACAAATAGAGGATGATTAGTGGGATTAGAGACAACACCAGGTTTGCTTGCCAGCAGAAATAGAAAAAACTTACACAAGCAGAACACACATGCTACACACTTGCAGAGGGAGCTGAAAGTATTACAAGGACATGAATGTGATTGAGGTCCTCAAAAAAAAAAAAAAAAAAAAAAAAAAGGCTGCAGCTTGGCGAATGTAGAGATGCTGGTTAAATGAGGTTAGATCTAAAGTCAACTTTATAAAAGAAACACATAACCATTCCATAAACCTCTTCAGCAACTTCCATATATATTGAAGAAAATAATCTGAATATGCTGGTTACTTTGCTAGGAGGCAAAAACAAACATGTTTCAGTTGAGAAAAGTTGTTCACATCATGCCATTCCATAAACAATTCAATAGGTGTGGTGAAGCATGTAAAAAACAAAAATATATAACAAAAAATTAACACAAGAATTACCTTGGTATAATTTGCTCTTTCCAGTACCCATGCCTGCGAGACAGAAGAAAACCAAATATGATTTAGAAATATGATCACATGACTTGGATTTTTGCCTTGAAATTTTGCAAAAGAGTTCACTGAATTCAACTTTGTTGCCTCTAAACTTTGCAAGGATTTGCCTCGGAAAAAAGTAGGGAGGCTACAACTATCATGGACAGGGGATTGATATGCTCCTATGATAACATGAAGTATAAACCAGAAGGACATGAAGGACACTGGGACTTGCAGTAAAGGTAAGGTCTAACAAAGAAAAGTTGTGAACCTGCTGAAGTTTATACACATATCACATGCCTCATTAGAATAAGACAATTTCTGCAGTGGGAAAAAAAAAAAAAGGATAATAAGCAAAATTATCTGGACTTCTTTTCCAGTGCTTCTCTGAACATGAAAATCCACACCAGCAAAGCCACAATATAAGTGTGGATTAGACTAATTTCCCTGGCATGGGCTATCTACATGCCAAAGAAGTAAAGGCTATTTGGGAGAGACTGATTGGCTCTGAGCTTATGTCACAAATTTATCCAATATTTTTTCCTTGACATCATACTGAAACCGCGGCCTTTGCTGAGCACTTAAGGAACTCACCCGCTTGCAGCTGAAGCTCAACAAAGCAATTAACTAACTAGGATCTTGTCCACATTCAGTTCTCAAGAAACATTTTTTCTGTTTGTGGTAAAGAAACAGTTACAGCAAAGTCGGCATTGTTTTGGCTTTCATCCTTCGAAGATAAACATCTATTCCCAGTAACTCAATAAGTGCATCTCTATCATTGGTCAATGAAATGGAAGTTTAAAAAGCTATATCTATGTTTTCAATCAAAATCAAGTAACACAACAGAAGAATAAACTCTATGATTACCCTTGAAGAAGAAATGGGTCAAGCAAGAGTTACATAAAGCATATGTAAGCAGATAAATTCTATGGTTACAGGAATCTAATTCAGGCAACCACATATTAAAAAATACTTAATGTATACCTGGAAAGTTAAACCTAACGCCAAGATAACATGTGAAGGTATCATCAAGCTTCTGTTAAAGGCCTGCAATATATTACAGGTTGAAGTATTATAATTTATTGGATCATCACTCATTGAGGTGCATTAATGATAATGTGAAATAGCAATTCTAAACGAATACCTGAGGCATGTAAATTGCTGTGAGAACAGAACCAATGTAATTTATCAACAGAAGCCCAGATCCAAGCAATGCAATATTTCTCACACCAAGCTTTGTTGCCAAAGTAGATATCTGAAACCTAATGAATCGTATTAAACCATGAGATTTGAGTAATCAGATAGGCACCTTATTTTGGAAAGGAATCAGTGGAAGACATTACAGAAAACGATGGTCAACTCTAGCAATCTAAAACTTGTGAAGGGCAATTAGTGAAAATTTAATATAATAGAAACCCACTCTTTGAAAAATACTGTCAAACAAACAGAAATTGATGTTTACATGTCATCAGCTAAGTCAATATGGGGAAAATAGATAAAAGCAAGAACAAGAAGAATAGACCAAAGCAATAACTCAGCACCAGCAGCAATGTCAACGAAATGGGTCCTAAAACTTACTTGCGATCACCTTCCACATCCGGAAGATCTTTAGTTATGGCGATAACAAGAGCAAACAATGTTACAAATGTGGTGATGAATGCAACCGGTGAGCTGCAGTTGGAAATATTAACATCAAAATCATAATACAATCCAAAAGCAGAAAATCAACATTGGGAACAATGGCACCAAAAACCTGAGCTGACAATGTTTGGATTTCAAAACCCCAATTTCAAGTTTTAATCTATATATGTGTGTAAGCATGAGTGTTTTCTTTTATAGCAATTTACCTCCATTCAAATGTTAGACCAAGGGCAGCTCTTGTGGCATAATAGACACCATAATTGAGGAGAAACCCTCGGACCTGCAAAATGAGAAACTATATCATAACCTAGTTAAGGAGATTAGTTATGCTAGTCCTCAACTGGCAATTTATCTTGTCAACCTATTTAGAACTTAACTGAGAGAATGAAAATATTTGAGTCAAATGCTTGGAATGACTCGACAAGCCTGGAAATAGCATTTATTTTATTTAACTAAACAGTGTTAGCCGAATTTCAAAGGATCAGTTTAATCATTACAGTTCAGCCTTAGACTTAGAGGCCTACTAAAAAATAAACCGATGATAAACCTAGAGGAGGGTACTAATAGCATATCGCATAACTCCAACTGAACATCATATTTTCATCAAAAACCGTAAGCATCCAATTATCTTGGCCTGAAAAGATGAATCTCTTTCCACAAGTTTATCATCAAAGAAAGAACTTGCAATATGATGATGCGAGGTTTTTGCACTAGTAACTACATGCATTGAAATCAATTTTCTGCAACATACTAATGCAACTCATGAACACTTTATATACGATTAATGGACACAAACACACACATAGTGGAAAAGAGAAACACTTCCAAGAACCCAAACAGCAGTCCAAGTTACTATTATACAATAATCGTAATTCAACCATTTGACTACGCTCAAGCAACAAAGAAAATTACAGTGAAGTTTCTCCATTTGATCATCACTTAATGAAATTACTAAAATTGCTCAGGAATGTTTTGACTGAATAGTTTCTTACTAATTTCTTTGGTTAAGACCTCCAAGAAAGCTTGCAAGACATCAAATATCAGGAGACACCAGAATCAAAATTTCACTGTAATGATATTCTTACAAAATAGATGGATGCTCTTTTGATGCTATCTATTCATGGTGTTAATTCATGTTTCTAATTTCATCTCTTCCAAGAACCTTGATCCGTACTACAACATTCTTTTGAAATTCATTTTGATCTCAGCTCCTTTTTGCACAAGGATGCTGTGTCAATGGATGTCATGCTGTCAACCATATAGATGATTATTTGAATCATTTAATACTCATACAACTAGCATCAACAAGAAAACAATGCTTTTTCATCTTTATAGTAGCTTAATGAAAGCAGCTCCTCAGGCTACCCTATAGAAATGCACCTTGCATTAAATAAAACCATACCGTGGCTATTATAAGAAATGCTATGACAGGATATCTCTTCATCCGAAATGGGGGAACAGAATAGATGGTGCCAAGGAAAAGACCAAGGCAGTAAAGAGAAGTAATGAAAGGACCAAAATTCAACCCAACTATTAGAAGACCGGCAGCAGCAAGCAATAACACCAAGAACCATGCAGACCGTTCTGAAAGATCTCCTGCAGCTATAGGCAAGTAAGGTTTGTTCACCCTGCAATTGGAAGAAAAAGATTAAAAAAGTAAATTGATGTAAAGAAGTGCATTATGTAAGCCAGGTCGTAAACAGGAACCAAGTGAATTCGTTGTGCCTTAGAGTGAGATTAGTATAAACAAGAAGCAAAACTACGACTCAGAGTAAAAAAAACGCAATCGTTCAAAATAAAGGTACACATCATTGTCCCTTACTTGTCAATACCAACATCATATATCTGATTAATGCCCACTATATAACCATTTCCACAAATCAGTGCTAGAAGTCCAGAAAATGCCTTCAGCAATAATGACCACCTTATCAGATTTGGATTCTCAATTAAAGCTCTGGCTACTAAAGAACTGTGAAAAAAATATGATTAGAGCAACTCAGATGTTAGTTTTAGAAAAATTGTACTTGATAAAAGTCACGTATCATGATGAATGAAAATAGAAAGCATTTTGATAATTGCTCACAGAGATCCTAGTGTTGTTCCACGTATGGTGTGGGGCCTCAGAAATCTCCAGAAGGCATCCCTGAACTGGAAAACTTTATTCAACTGTGGATCAGTTCCAGCAGCATCAACTTTAGAGCAGGCCTGACAATTTAATCTTTCATGTAAACTCCGTTAATAATTATTTGTATTTTGATGAACCATGTTAAAAAAATTGTTGATTTCAAACAGAAGATAAATATTTCGTATTAGGCAATGTTAACAGCAATTATATAGTAATGTAGTTTAATCAAATTGGCAATCCTCAACTCATTTTTCAAATCAAAGACAATAAATAGTTTGACAATTTTCAGTTTCTTTCACATAATCAAACTGGTCATTATGGAGCAGGATGCTTCATTTAAGTATTTTGTTTGTAGCTAAAAGTGCACACTTGACTTTCAACATACAACCTAACAACCAACAATCTGTTGTCACTGCATATTTTTTTTCCCCATGATCAATTCTCAAACAATTTCAGAATGCATACGAAGTGCAACTGTGTGATCAATCATGAAGATAAGAATGTGATGTAACTGCTTCTTAGACTGAGCGTCAGAAAAAGACGAAGTATCCACCTTGTATCCAACAGTTTGTTTTTAGCTTCTGCTAAAAAAGAAAGTGGCTGAAATGGGTGGTAAGAAAAATCGTGTATAAACCAGTTACAAGCAGCATGTGCTCGACACTTAGATTACGCGAAATCAAACTTAGCAACATCAAGATTCCACTAGCACGGTAATTCCTTATGGACTTGTTACCAAGTGCTCTACCAGTTAAACTTTGCAGTAACACATTTTTAAGAACGCACGAGTTCGGGGACCAAGTGTATATAAAAGAAGCTCTAAGCATCCAAGATCGAATTTTTAATAGCATAAAACAAATAGTTCAAAGTTTGAGGAAGTAAATAAATTGATGAATTGAACATACCCAGATGGAATGGCGCCTGTGGGTTGTGGTTGAGAGCCTTGTCGAGGAGAATTTGCGAGTGTGGAACCCAGTTGAAGAAGGCAAGTTCTTGGAAAACTTGAGGAATGAGCGGGCAGTCTTGAAAGAGGGCAGCTTGTTTCTGCAGCGGAAGTTAAGGGAGATGAATTAAGAGAAATCCCGAGGGAGGAGCAAGATGAGATTGAAAGCTCCATGCCTGTTCGAGGCTCTGAATTGTGGATGCTACTTCAATTATCTCCTCCTAATTTACTGTTTTCTCGTGCTTTTATTTAGAGTAGATGATGGGCTTTCGACTGTAATGAGAGACTTGTGGTCATGGGCTACGGGCGAGGGAACATTGCTCACGTCATCTCCTTGTAAACAACAGGGTAGTAGATCTTGGGCTCATATCATGTGGAAGCCCATTACACGACAGACTATACCTTGAGCTTAATTTTGCTATGCATAAGAAAAGGTCATTTTTGTCATATCAACTCCACACCCACTAGCCCATTTATAGCCGCGACTAGGGTTTTAATCGTTTTCTTCATTTTCGTTCATCTTCTCCATCACTTCAGGCAGCAACGTCCGCTCGCCGTCGTAAGTGAAGGTACGGATTTCTGCCTCCTTGTTTGTCCGCATTGTTCTCTGCATGCACTTATAAGTGACGGCGGTGTATTAATTGCTATATGTGGTTGGTGCAGGTATCCAGAAGATATGGAGACGACAGTGGTGGCGGCCCCCGGAGAAGATAAGATTCACAGCGCCGTCTTGCTGTTTAACCGCTGGTCATACGACGATGTTGAGGTCCTTATTTTCCTCTATATTTTTAGAACATGGCAAAGGCGTAGTAACTCATACTGTTGTGTGTGTGTTGTTTTCTTTTTTTTTTTTTTGGCATTGGGCAAATTGAGATGTTGTTGTAAACCTCTGTTTATGCCTTTGTTGGGTGGACGCCTATATGTTTATATGCAGTTTTCTGTTTTCTTATGAAAGTGTTTGTCATATTTATGTGGAACGTGTGTGTCTAAGGATATGGACTTCTTAGGGTGCATGTGCTCCATGATTGGTGCCCTTTTCGTGATTGAAAGCAAGGTTTTGCATAAGTTTAACTAGGAAAAAATTGAACCGAAATGCATTACGTTCGATTTGGTTTGAAACAAATAAATGATTTGGTGATATTCCACAACCCTCGGTACTTTCGTTCTTTCTACTTTTTTTTTTATGATAAGCTCAAGGAATCTTAAACCCTGAATCTGAGCATGTGTTTCAATTCAACCAATCAAAGTTTTAACCATCACTGCCTCTGTCAATATTACTATTGTGTTTGTGTTGGCCAGAATCATTGTAGTAGTTGACCCAGTGAGACCGCAGGTCCTCAGCTGCCAAAAATTACAGATATAATGACTCCAATGTCAAAGTTATCCAAACCACAGCTGCCACCAATGCAATCATGACAAAAATTTCTTAAAGTGCATCATAAACTGTGTAAACATATTTACTCATGCATGTTACATGCATAAATATACACGAATCTGTACACATGAAATACAGATCTTTATTAGCATATGATTTCATTAGTATTGATAACTTTTCTTGAATTGAGTAATTTTTATTACAATCAATATTTGCATAAACTTATATTCCTTTGAAATCTCTATATCCCAAGGAGCTTTGAAGTTTGAGTTTGTGTGGTTGTTCAATTTTGAGAATGGGGGTGACAAAAGTGAAGATGGCAGGAGGAAATAAGTGGCAGAGAATCAGTGGGACTTGATAGATGGGGGAATGCATTGGAGTCAGAAAGTGGTGAAGACTGAATGTGTGGGCCTTTTTCTTTTGTTTTTGCATTCTATTAATGTGTAATTAACGGAAGAAGGAAAATAGCAATATGTGCTAAATCTGAGTAAATATTAAGCGGACCAATCAAGTTGTTTTTAAGGTTTGCTTTTTGGTTCGAGAAAATTGAGCTGAAAAATAAAAATCAGCCAAAATTAGTCCAATCGAACCATATGGATAAATGCGCATCCCCATGTAAGGGAAGGTAATTTTGGTGGATTATGCTCTAATGTGATTGAGAAGGATTAAAGTAAAGTGGAATACAGATGTCAAATGATGTGCTGGATGGTGTTTGCGTGTGTGTGTGTTTGCTTCTGGGCTACTTTAGCTGTGTTAAAAATTTATCTTGAAGGGGTAGCATCGAGTTGAGTATATAGAAACTATATTTTGTCAAAAAGAATTTACGTGCTGAAAATAGTTGCTTTTTGAATATTATTCTGAGAAAGTAATTGTGATACCAGGCATTTTGCCAATTGTTTTATGGAAATTTTAAGCTATTCAATTTGAAGTATATGGATTCCATTTTGCTATTACATTACTCTCTGCATGACTCAGCAATTAATTCATACAAATTGGAAAAAATATTGTTTCAGGGGTGATATCTTTGAGTCAACAATGTAATGATTCTCATGCTTAACTGGTTGTGTTTTGAAGATTACTATTGATAATTTGTTTATGTTCACCGATTATGATTTGATAGTTGTGTTCTCATATAGATTAGTGACATCTCCGTGGAGGATTACATTACTGCAACTGCAGCCAAGCATCCCACCTATATGCCTCACACAGCTGGGAGGTACCAAATGAAGCGCTTCAGGAAGGCTCAGTGCCCTATTGTGGAGAGGTTGACCAATTCTCTGATGATGCATGGGCGGAACAACGGGAAGAAACTCATGGCAGTTCGGATTGTTAAGCATGCCATGGAGATCATCCATTTGTTGACTGACCTAAACCCCATTCAAGTCATTGTTGATGCTGTTATAAACAGGTCTGCAACATTCTGCTTTGTTATGTGTATGTTTTTGTTGTTGAAGTATAAAAAGCAATGGAATTGCTGAAGTCACATAATCTCTGAAGTTGAAACCTTGAAACTGAAAGCATTCTGCAAGAATATGATGACATCAGTCTGGAAATTATTGGGTGTGAGTGCGTTTCTTTGTCATGACTTTTTATAATAGTTCACTTTCTGTTGACCCATCTTTGCAATTTTGTATGTAGTGGGCCAAGGGAGGATGCCACCCGAATTGGGTCAGCAGGTGTGGTAAGGAGGCAGGCGGTTGATATCTCTCCCCTGCGCCGCGTCAACCAGGCTATTTATCTTTTGACAACTGGTGCCCGCGAAAGTGCTTTCAGGAACATCAAGACCATTGCTGAGTGCCTTGCTGATGAACTTATCAATGCGGCGAAAGGATCTTCCAACAGGTGAGAAGCCTGATTGCTGCACCTATCTTTTGCAGCTCTCTTGATGTCGTCTTATGTTTAACTTAGAATCTTATGTTTGCAGCTATGCTATTAAAAAGAAAGATGAGATTGAAAGAGTTGCCAAGGCCAACCGTTGAGAGTGGAAGATTGAAGTTTTCAGAAAACAATTTTGTTTGCTCTTGGCCTGTTATCTCTCTTAGATTAGTTTTAGGAAGTTACTGAGAAATGTTGCTTAATGTCAGCAACTATTGATGGGCCAAAGGGTTTCACCTTTCTACATGCAGAAGCTTGAGTTACATTTGTTCGGCATATTTTTGTTGAGAAATGAGAACTTGGTAGAATTATTCTTTTTAAACATCTCATTTTGTGATAAGAATTTATTAAATACCTGTTTAAAATTTTAGAAAATCGTATTAGTCTTGTTGGATGAGAGCAACTATGCAACCTAAAACTAATCTTGTTAAGTGGGAAGCAACTATGACAACCTAAAAGAAAAAGTCACTTTCCATCCCTTCCCTGGAATTTGTGGCTTACCAACAGCGGGTTGATAATTGCCCCGATTTGTGCTTTATGTAAATCCACTCATGAGTATAATAGTTCAAGAAGTGTACCTGATTTTACAAGTGAATCTGTTCTTTTCTTTCTTTTTTTTTTTTATTTTTGGGTTCAAACAAAAAGGAAATACTTTGGGATGGATTTCCACATGAGCAAATTAGAACTTAGGCACAAGTAATGAGTGCATCAAGCACTAAAGGTCCATAGAAAACGTGAAACTTGGACAACATAAAAATTCTTTATTCGTTTAGTATATTTTGGTGGAGGAGTTGTTGCAAAATGTTGGAGCAGAGGGGGGTTGGGTTATTCCCAGAATGTCACCCTATTCTGGCAGTGGCTGGTTTTGGTTTGGCCTTGTTGGAAAATGCTTGACGGCCATGAGTATGACAGCCTCAACATCCTTCCATTTTCTTTTACTATTCACTAATAAGTATTTTTTGATTTACAAGTGGGTGCATCAAAATCTGCATTCTGAACAAAACACACACACACACACTCCCACTTGACATAAAGACAAGGGCTAAAGAATCTTGTGAACATTTAAGCAGTAGCTCAAAGGACTGAAAAGGGAAGCCCAAAGTCATAATAGATACACTGTTTCTGTTGGATTCCTTGCTTACAAAAAATGAAAAACAACGAATATGAGTATTGCAGCTGGGATTAAACAAGTAAAAAAGATTCTTCCAACTGAATAGTGAATACTGACCACGCCATTCTAATTATACATCATCACGGACGTCAATTATTGGAATAATTCCAATATACAAGTCAAAACTCAAGGGATACTGCCAAAATACGCCTTTTACACTGCCTCCATTTTCTTTATTTTTTTTTTTCTTCTTTTTTTTTTTTTTCGGAAAAAAAACACAACATGACCTAGGATAGAAATATCTAATATTCTGAGAAAAGACATACAAACTAATCTCCTCTGCAAGTTGGCATCTTCCTTTAATCTATCACAAGATGCTTTCTTTGGATATTGACACAAATAATTTGATAATCTAATCAGACAAGGATAGAATTAATTAACAATAAGCAGGTTATGTAACCCCGCAACTTAATTATGCTTAATCATGCACAAATCGAAATATTAATTAGTAATTAGTACCAAGTTGAGTAAGGCTATGGGAGACATGATGCAAGCAGAGCGGAGGTTAGAGAGCAAAAGCAGCGTGCACGATTAAATTATTCCTCATTATCATCATTACTTAATTAAACCTTAGTTTTTGGAGCACCTATTGGATTTCTAATTTGCCTCCAAGTGGCAACCTTTCGTGCCCTCACGACTTTCCATATTTACCATTTGACCCGGAATTATTTTTATACTCGGTATTAGGACAAAGGGTCCTGCCAACCTAAAGAAGACCCAAGTCCCAACTGATGGTTTCTCTTAATTCCTTTATATTTACACGTATCTTAACTTTTGAGGGAAAAACAATGAAGAAACTTTACCTGTGTTATTTTATGTTATGGTACATACTCTTTTTTTTTTTTTTTATTTATAGAAGTAAGGTGCAATTTTGTATCGCGTGAGTCTATCGAGTGAGTCCAAATTCATATTGAGTATTTTATTTTGCATTTTATTTCATTAATACACACCTTATCAATATATTCGAGCGCAAAATGAAATAAATGATAGAATATTATTTTTAGCATACACCCATAATCACTTTGCTCACATAAACACAACATAACAAACGGTTTAAAAGGAATATTAATTGTTCTTAGTCTGTGAAAACTTAATTGACCCGGCAAAAAAAGGTAATTGACCCGGCAAAAAAAGGGCTCCGACTTGAAATTGTCCAAATAGAAATTGCTAAGGGGAAGAGTCTATCCTTGTACCCACTTTTCAACCTAATTATGATAACCACCCCCCCCCCCCCCCCACACACACACACACACAAATATGGTTTCAAATTCATATAGAGGGCATTAGTTTATAAGTAATAAGTCGCCTTCACATAATAGTATATCCCACTTTAGAAAAACACTAGAGTGATGTAACTGCATTAACAAAACTAAACAAACAAACAGAAAACACAAAAATAAAAATAAAAATTAAGAACTTGCACTGTATATAAATACAAACTATTTAACAGGAAAAACAAAGGCGTCTTGACAACTCTTCTCTATCAATTTAGGGCCTAAACATTCCCACAACCCTTCTATACCTCAACTTCATCTCCTTCATTTGCGGCACAATGGAAATTCACTTTCAACAGCAGCAGAAAGGGAAGATCCAACTAAGCAAAACAAGCAAAATGAAAGCAAGAAACAAGAGCAGCAGCAGCAGCAACAACAAATTTGTTGGAGTGAGGCAAAGGCCTTCTGGGAGATGGGTTGCTGAGATCAAAGACACGACACAGAAGATTAGGATGTGGCTTGGAACATTTGAAACCGCCGAAGAAGCTGCTCGTGCCTACGACGAGGCTGCCTGCCTCCTGCGTGGCTCAAACACGCGCACTAATTTCGTTACTCATGTGTCTGCAAACTCCCCTCTAGCCTCCCGGATCAGAAATCTTCTGAACAGCAAGAAAAGTGCAAATACAAATGCAAAAGCAAAGCAACAGAGCCAAGAATCGTGCCCCTCTACAAGTCAAGACATTGATGCAAATACTAGTAGCGATTATAGTACCATGACTTGCACAACTAGTCCTTCCAGCACTGCTGATACCAACACAAGTGCTGAGTCCTTTTCATTTGATAAGATACAAGATTGCAACCAATTGTTTGATGATGTGTACAAACCTGATTTGAGCAATTGTATAGTTGAACTTGAGGTGGGCTCAGCTCAATCTGGCGCAGCATGGGGTTTTGATCATGGCCCTGATCGGTTTTCAATCACTCAAGAATTGTTAGAATTGCCTAAGAATGTGATCCTGAGTGAGAATTCTGACATGGACTTATCAGAATTTGAGTGCATGAAAGTTGAAAGACAGATTTCAGCTTCCCTTTATGCAATAAATGGTCTACACGAGTACATGGAGACCGTGTATGATCCCACTGAAGCCTTTTGGGATCTTCCTCCTCTATGTTCCCTGTTACGCTAAACAGAAAGACTTATCTTCTTCTACTAAATTTACCGACTGTTTTCTGTTACTTTTTAATTTATTTCTCCGTCTGGTTAAAAACATTGAGGGATGACATTTAGATGAGGAGAGGTTGCAAATTTCGAAATAATCATGAATCTTTTCTCAATAGTGACACAGATTAATTCTCCTTCACTAACCAAACCTTTTGCTATGTTCACAATTGGGACAAAAGTGTAAGCTCGCACATGTATTTTCTGGCTGCAATTTGTGCTTCCACGTAGAGCAACAAGAAAAATCAACAAGATTAAATAACAGAAGCAATACTCGATGGCTGATAATCACATAATTTCTGGCCGCTACTTGACTTGAGCAACCCTTTTAAGTCTACTTCCTTTCCTTCTCCAGTGCAACTTGAATCCTCGGGACCATTAAGATGCCTTTTTGCTCAGAACTACAGATGTACAAATGCAATCAGCCTGATAAGAACTGGTTTCCGTTGCAATCAGCCATCATAAGAAGTAGCCTTAAATTACATTTACAAGTATATTAATTTGTAGATGTATTCCTTAACATTAGGCGTCATAACATCAGCATTGCAATCCTGTACCACAAAAAATTGATGTACTAACACCTCTGCACTCTGGAGCTAACAAATGATCTTACCCACTCACAAATTTCACAAATATGCCTTTGTCAGAACCGTGTGATTCAATATGTTACATAAAATATCAATTACCGTGATGTAAAACAACAATTAAATATGTAGAAAAATTAATTACCCAATTTAGTTAGGAAAAATTCTTATGCAGTATTAGTTATTAATTGCAATTCCTTTTAGTTATTAATTACGATTCCTTATTTTACTTTGATTTCATTTCTTTGTTTAATGTGAAATGAATTGTAAAACCTGGCCCTGCACGAAGGATGGCTCGGAGTTATATTATTCATTGGATACCTTTTAAGATTGAATTGAATTGTTGATAACTTCCCTAGTTTTTGTTGTTTTACTAATGACATCCAATGAATTGGGACGTTACCACTTCCACCAATCATAATAGCAATAACCATTTTTTCAAGAATCTAACTCCAAACAATCATAAGATATACAACATCAGACAAGAGTAGGGAAAGAGAGGTTACAATAAAAGACACAGGTTACAAAGCCAAGACAAATGAAGGAAATCACAGAAGCATATCATACATTTGCACAAACCTACTTTTAATACTCTTCCCCTTCTTCTTCCTCATCGGCACCTGCTGCACCCACCTCCTCATAGTCTTTTTCAAGGGCAGCAAGATCCTCACGGGCTTCAGAGAACTCACCTTCCTCCATACCTTCACCTACATACCAGTGGACAAATGCTCGCTTAGCGTACATGAGATCAAATTTGTGATCAATACGAGAGAAGACTTCTGCTACAGCTGTGTTGTTGCTTATCATGCAGACTGCACGCTGCACACGGGCGAGATCACCCCCAGGTACAACTGTAGGTGGCTGGTAATTGATGCCACACTTGAAACCGGTCGGGCACCTGTAAGTATATACATGCCAGATCAGTCAGGCACAAGACAAAATAAAATATCACATGGTGAAAATAATACGATCGCCCACATAAAAAAAATATCATTGAAGCCCATTGTAGCACCAAACATGACCTCATTAAACCAAATAACTAAACTTAATTGTTAACTTCCATCTATAGGAAAATAATTGAGCTCCATGAGAGTAGAACATCAGGGTGCATTCAAATATCATAAAACACAAGATTACACCCTAAGAGTGTCTATGCCTATGCATATAGTTCTCAGGAAAGAACAAAAAAGAATGGCTAGAAATACATATAGCAACAAAGAAGTGTAATAAACTGAATACTAAACCATTAACATTTCAAATCATCAGCATGCTCAACAGTAATGTGTCTTGGCTTTATTTATACCAAAAACCCATATTCTGATAAAATTCAACCAAAAAACAATGGGGTTAGCCATAATGTGATGTCTTGGCATCCCTTCATACTGTATGATTATATTGTTAAATATACTCGAGAAAATGAAAATTCAAAATTATGCTATACTTCAGGGTAAACCAAAGCTTTAAAAAGGTTTTAAGATGCTACTCTTAAGGGTAACTGAAAGCTTTCAATAACAAATTTTGTGCAATTTAACATAGGAACTCACCAGTCAACAAACTGAACTGTCCGTTTAGTTTTAATAGTAGCAACAGCAGCATTAACATCTTTGGGAACAACATCACCGCGATACATCAAACAACATGCCATATATTTCCCATGCCGTGGGTCACACTTGGCCATCATACTTGAAGGTTCAAATACAGCATTTGTGATCTCGGGAACAGATAATTGCTCATGGTAAGCTTTAGCTGCTGAGATTACTGGTGCATATGATGAAAGCATGAAGTGGATACGAGGATAGGGCACAAGGTTTGTTTGAAACTCTGTGATGTCCACATTAATGGCACCATCAAACCTCAAGGAAGTGGTCAAAGATGAGATGATTTGAGAAATTAAGCGGTTCAAGTTCGTGTAAGTTGGCCTCTCAATGTCCAAGGCTCTCCTGCAAATATCATATATAGCTTCATTGTCCAAAAGCACCACAACATCTGTATGTTCTAGTAGGGAGTGAGTGGACAAGACGCTGTTATAAGGCTCTACCACTGCAGTAGAAACCTGAATGCACAAGAAAAACTGGTGACTTCAAAAATCTAAAAGACAAACTACTGGAAGAATAATAACATTAAAATTTCACACAATTAAATCAGGCTATTGAACATGCAGTATTCAGTGCCAAGAAAACTATTTGAACAGGACAGAAAAAGAGAATAAAAACGGATAAAATAAGACAAGTGACAGGAACAAACAATGGAATAACAGTGACCAATTTAATAAAATTGTACCAAGACTAATAACCTCGGGAGATGGATAAATAGTAAAGCCAAGTTTTGACTTTTTGCCATAATCTACAGACAGACGCTCAAGAAGCAAGGACACCAGACCAGAGCCAGTGCCACCACCAACAGCATTGAATACCAAAAACCCTTGTAAACCTGTGCAGTTGTCGGCCAGCTTTCTAACCCGATCAAGACATAGGTCAATGATATCCCTACCAACTGCAGCATAACATTATTCAAAGTCAAATTGACATGAATTACAGAGCCGGTTTGAAACATCAAATAACTTTACCGTTAAAAACTAGGTACCTGTATAGTGCCCTCTGGCAAAGTTATTGGCAGCATCCTCCTTTCCAGAAATAAGTTGCTCAGGATGAAAGAGTTGTCTGTATGCCCCAATCCTAACTTCATCAACTACAGTGGGTTCAAGATCAACAAAAACAGCCCTAGGTACATGCTTGCCAGCACTGGTTTCGCTGAAGAAGGTATTGAAAGAATCATTTGCAATACCAATGGATATGTCACTGCAAGCAAAGAGGGACATGTGCATTAGATTTAAAAGAATGAACACAACAAACCACACTTTCTTCCACTTGTGGTAAACTCAAAAAGAAAAATGTTGCCAATGCACACAAAATAATTATATTTACAAGAACGAATATTCATCTTAAGCTGACCCATCTACGAGCAGAATAACTATCCAGGGTTGTAAATTATCACTCGTTATCAAATATATAACTTCAGAAAATCAAGTTAATTGATATTTTTAAGTATATGAATCAGTTAAAACTCAATACTGTGCTTGGTGATGGAGATGGTCTATGTGTATATTCAACTTTCTGGATCAGGATCGCTCAGGAAATAAAATAATCGATCCACATTATACTGTTGCCATCCTGAATGCATCAAACTTCGACCATGACCAGACATGCTTTCTGGAATATACAGAGTAAGAAAGAGAACTACACTCAATATAAGAGCATGTCTTTGTCATTAATTTCTCTAGAATAAAGAATTTGCATTACTCAACCACCATAAAGGAAACTTTTTATTTCCGAAACAGCAAAGTTCAGTGTCACTCCAACCACAATTCATTAGGACACCTCAATGTAATCTGGAATTTGCATGCAATGCTAGGCCAAAATTTTGAGATCACCTTTGGACTAAGTGGCTACCCCTTACAAATTTAAAGAACTTACAAAGTAGGTGAGCCACTTCCTAGTTCCTACATATCGTGTTTTTCTTTTTGTAATATTTATGTTCCTGCAACCCTGTCTAACAGATTGATTGACAAACTAAGGCTTAAAAGTTAACATTTTCGTTTCCCTGCTTTCTTTTCCTTTTATGGTACATAGAGTTGCAAGCATCTCCTTCTGAAAGTCAAAGTGGCAAAAAATAAATTCCAAAAGAACCGAATAAAAAAAAAAAACAGAAAAAGAACAACAGTTTACTTACCGATCCAACAGTGGAATAACAATATTTCACAGCATGAAATACAAGTATATCATATCAAACTACGTAACACCACATGAATATAAAATCCCAAATGCATAGATACAAACAATCGGGAAATACAAAACGCAATACAAATGCATTCATTAGAACATACAGAGGCTGGAAGCGCTTGATCTGCAAAATAGAAGTAAAAAAACTTGCGGCATTTTGCGTGCAATTAAAAAATAAGAAAGCATCCACGTAAAAAATAAGTCATAAAATTCAACAGAAAATTATAAAGTCGTAGCAAATCCAAGATCAAATGTATGCGGAGGGAGGACATAAAGGTTAAAACAAGTAAAAAAAAATGATACCTAGGCATCATGCCATCGGGTTGAATGCCATGTTCGAGGCAATAAAGCTCCCAGCAGGCATTGCCGACTTGAATTCCGGCCTGCCCAATATGTATGCTTATGATTTCTCTCATAGCTACAGTTCAGTCTTCTCTACTCCTTGGATTGCGAGAAATGTAATATTAATTCTGAAGAGAAAGAGAAGAGAAGAATCCCAAAAGCCTTCTTTTCTTTCTTTCTTTTGCTGTGTTTTTCGTTCCAAAACAAAGAGCAGTTATAAGTTTGAAAAATGAAACAGTGACAATAATTGGTGATAAGTGCGAAGGAATGAATGATAATGATAACTGAAATGATGATTTTATGAAAGTTTAGGAGTCCGGATGATAGGCCGTCAGCTTGGCGGGTCCGACAACAGCTTTTAGTGGGCCTTTACAGCTGGGCTATTGTCCCACTTCCGTTTTCGCCCAATTTACAAGCTTAATAAATTACTTGGATCTACCTCTGCCCTTTATTGCTGCTATATATTTTCTCTCTTTATAATAAAGAAAAAGAAAAATAAGAAGAGTACAACTGATTTTAGAGATACTATATTCAATAATATGCGTTGAGTGCGTATATTTGTCAAAATTGAATTGATCTAGTATATCAATTAAGACACAAAAAAATTGGTACCTAAAATATCATCAAATCAAACAGTGTGTGCATTAGGTTTGCCAAGTTTTTGAGCACAATTTTTTGGAGTTCATGTGGATTGAAGACGTTTATAGTGATCTAATCAAGGTATTATTAATAGTTAGATTATTTGGAATTGGCAATCAAATGGGTCTAATCCAATTTAATGTCCAATATTTATATCTCTCACTTCTAGTGGTTGGGGGGTTCGAATTCTAGTGGAAATCTGCGGCTAAATTTTAGTATGGAACAATCAATTTGCAAGCGACTTCTTGTGCGCAGTTTATGAAGCGAGCCTATAATTGCATATATCGCGATTTACCTTTTCAAGATTTTAGAAGCAAAAGTTTTGAAAATTTAGAATATAATTTGACGCGGATACCTAGATTATAAAAAAAAAAAAAAAATCCTACATACATATAAGTCTCATTTTAAGAAGGGTTTGCTATATTGATTACAGGTGTCTCGCCTTTTCATCTGCAAATTGGAATCAATATGTAATATTTAATTGAATGTAACTCCTATTTCGGAAATTTGCGAAATTTCAAATATAAAAAAGTCCAATTACAAATTACTAATTAATATGGTATATACAATTGAGGAATATGGTACTTAAATATTTGGACATGTTGTATATGAAATAGACTGGCTTGTTTATTAGTAATCATCAGAGTTGTTAAGTGAGGTCCAAGGTGAAGGGGTGATTAATTTGATGATTTCATTAGGAAGGTAAATGGTCAGGCTAATCAATCTGAAGGTAAAATTTGATGTGGATAGGCTGACAAAGACGGTAATAAATGCCCTGGCTGGCTGAAAGGACTAAAATCCCCCGGAATCTTAGGGTAACCTTCGTGTTTTATTGCTGATTAGATGTGGGTGAAAATAAAATAAAATATGGCTTTACAGATACAAAACGGGCACACTGAACTCAAAATAAGAATACAGCTTTACAGCCACAAAAACTTGCTTACTAAATTTAATTGGGTGAATAAGATCATAGTATTATAAATAGAATAAAGAGAATGCATTAAAGATATACATTTTAAACTTTCATAAAATACTCTATTTTGGACAGTTCTAATTTAGATAATGAAGATTATAGATAGAGAATCATCTCAAACAAATCTGATTATCAATTCGTGTACAAGTAATTAGGATTCAATATTTATTGAAATGGATCGAGATCACAATTCTGGATAGATATATTAAAGATTGAGTTCTTTTTATTTTGAGAGAATGTACTGTGATAGTGAGATTGGATAATGTGTGAAAAATAAAAATGTATTTAAATGTTTTGTTGGAATGAAATGATGTAATTTAATTTTAAGCACAATTTTTACAATATCATGTCAATATTGTTTGTGGTAATTTTAACTGTAAAATATCTTGTAAATTGTGTTTTATTATAATTAGCGAGAATATGGTAAAGTATAAAATTATTTAAATATTATAATGAATAATTAGTATTTTTAAGAATGAAAATATAATTTTTTAAAAAATATAAGTGACAAATATATTTTTATTTTCTGAATATAATAATGGTAGAATGGAAATGAAATCAACAAAGCTTATGTCTTTTAATATTGTAGTTTTGGGCTGTATGGACCCTTTGTTTTTTTTTTTGTAATTTGGTTGGCAGGTTGATCAAATTTAACTTACATTATTCCTAAGTGATCACATTGGATGCTTTTACTAATATGAAGATTAAAACCGATTACTATTGCTAGGAAAATTAAGTCTTATTCTCTCAATCACAACTATTTTGAAGTTTCCCATAGATGAAAACTCACAAAATTTTAATGTTGCAATTTAACTAAATAAACAATAAAAAAAATAAAAAATAGAAGGGAGGAAAAATTAGAAACAGATAGGTCTAATCTAGTTAACTCTAGTATTACTTTTTTTCTTTTTTCTTTTGCTGTAAAATATTGGGTGCTCCTAATTTTAAATTATATCTAATATTGAAATTATTGTCTTAATTTTTAATGTGTTAATTTAAATAATTAAAAAAATATTAAAAAATAATAATAACATGCAAAAAGAAGCAAATTTTTGTCTTTATTCGTCAAAAAAAGAAAAAGAAAAAAGAAAACAGAGAGAGAGTAAAGAAAATAAGAAAGTGCAGAAAAATTGATATGGTTATCGCACAGGATAATTATCGAGTCCTCGTGGCCCGTGGTTAGTGCCAACAGACAAAAAAAAAGTACACCACCCTAGACCTGGAGGCTGGAGCAGCAAAATACTATGGGCACATTGAAAGCGGTGGCCGTCATCTCCGGTGTAGACAACCTCAAAGGCTTCGTCCAGTTCATCCAACACACTGCTGGTAATTTCATCTGCCCATTTTTATTTCTCTCACTTTCGATTAATTGTTTTATATGTCAACAAATTACATACTACTACTGCTACTCTGCCGTAAGCAATTCGAGAATTCGGATATTAGAGGATCCAGACCCTTTATTGGTAACTATTATATTGATAATGATAAACAGGAGGTACCCATGTGAAAGGAAGAATTAGTGGGCTGAGTCCTGGACTCCATGGCTTTCATATTCATGCTCTTGGGGACACCACCAATGGCTGCAATTCCACTGGTCTGTTCTCACTTGTCTTTTTCCTTTCTATTTATATTTTACAAATCCTGTCTATACGAATTCAAGATTTCTTTGGGTTTTTTCAAATGAAATGAAGTTGACATGAATGATGGGCTGTATCGTAGTGGACCTGTTGCTGGAAGGAATTCTATTACTGACCTTGTATTAATGAATTCTTTCTTATCCTTGCCTTCTCTTTCTTCACCTGTGTCAAGTGAGAACTTGAAAGCGTTAAAAAGTACCTATAAAAATGTTAATTGATATTTAGGGAAGATGCTTATTTTGTACTTTGATGTTCATTTTTTCAATTCTCAATACTGCGCTGCTATTTCAATCTCACCTCAATGCAAATTTGTAGATTAGTTCACTCAATAGACCAAGTTTACAATCATAATAAAGTTTGTCAATTTGTCAAGCATGACTCATGTTTTTCTAGTCTTGATAAGAATAAGATAAGCAATCAATAATAACAAAGCTAGTCAATCTTGTCATGCATTTAACTTGATAAAAGCTCATTGAAAATTAGTTCATTAAGAAATTAACACGTTCGACTCAATTTTGGAATTGTTAAGAAATTTAAACCAAACTTAAGCAACTACTGTTCTGTTTGACTCAATTCAGTTGCAGCCTGTAATATAGACTTTGTTTGTGAGTAATTAAGATTAAGTTTGTCAAGTTATTTCCCACTCAATTTTCAGGACCTCATTTCAATCCATTAAAGAAGGATCATGGATCTCCCTTAGATGATGAGCGTCACACAGGTGATCTGGGGAACATTGTGGCCGGCTCAGATGGTGTGTGCCTGATTCATTTTGTTGGTTTCTTTATGGAATTTATTAGTCAATTAACCATCAGTTATATTTAGACAACTTTTGACATTGCAGGGGTTGCTGACATTTCAATAACAGATAGGCAGGTAATTACTGGGAAGATTGCTATTATTGATGATTATCTCAGTTTTCCTGAGTATAATTCTTATCACAAGTAATTCTAAACCTTGAAATGAAATAATTTATTGTTTTCAATTTCACTGGTACTCAGAAAAGTATATGGTTTGCATTTAGTGCAACAACTTCAAAAGATGTGGAGTTGATCACTCCTTTAAAATGTTGAAAAAATCGGTATAATTTTAGAGCATTTTGATTTAAATTTTTTTCTCTATATCAAATTTTGGTAATGTTCAAAATTAGTGATCTTTGTACTGCACCAGGACAAAGAGGCAAGTATTTAAAATAGAAGCCTGGTGTTTAGCAAGTTTTTCAGATAACATGTTTAAAGCATTGCATCAGTTCTGTCTCCAAGCAATCTGTCTCTTGGGGCATGAGCTGTATGGTTTCTGTGGTTATGCAAAGCATCACCTAGCTGATGCATGGACAAGTGTTGACTGAGTTGTGGTTGAAATAGATAAAAATTATTTAAATTTTCGTCGTCAATTTGCAGATTGTATTTGGATAGCATTTTGAACTTATTGGCTGGCTGGTCCAGGTCCTGCTTGGTTACTCCAGTGAAGTCACCAACTATGTGATCTAGATAGCTCATGTCATCATTTTAATAGGAGAATACGGTTTTCCAAATAATATTTGATGATACACGAGGATGTAAGATAAGTAAATGTTAATGTACAAAGTTCAATCCTACCATTAGTTTCACCATTTCTTATTCACAGATTTCGCTAAGTGGTCAGCATTCCATTTTGGGACGAGCTGTTGTTGTGCATGCTGATCCTGATGACCTGGGAAAAGGTATCATTCAATGAATCTAATGTTTGCCAGGCACAGAAAAAACCCTTGTCCCTGATTTCTGTCTTCTACTGTATGAACCAAATCATTGGGTTGTTGAACAGGTGGACATGAACTCAGCAAGACAACTGGCAATGCGGGTGCAAGAGTCGGATGTGGTAATCTCTAACATGCATATAGATACTGTGTTTCTCCTTGATATGTGAGTTTTCCATTTCCTATTATGGATGGCACTCTGTGACACAAAGTGTGTAAGTACGAGAATGACTCAAGGAGGATTATTTTCAGCCGATTTTCTTTTAGGCTATGTTTGGTTCTTGGATTTTGTGAGGAAAATATTTTCATCACTTCAAATGATAGTACCTTGTGCTTTATTCTTTGAGCATTTTCCATTTCCTCACCAAAATCCAAAATCCAAACATATTTTGTGAACAAGCTGATCGGATTTTGCTCCATCAAGTAGCTCTGATAATCCCTAGATCAGCAGTATGGTAAAGTTCCATCATTCACCTAATTAATGTCTTCTTTGGCAAGGCTAAAGAAAAGTAAATCAGAAGGAAAACAAAAGAATAAGGAAAGGAATTATTTATGGTTGTATCCACCCATAGATGTTATTTATCTCTCCATGGATGCTCTTTTTCTTTTTCTTTTTCTTTTTGGTGAATTTGGATCCGTGGCAAGTAAAAATTCTTTGCAGTGATTGCAGAAAACAGGACTCTTGTTTCTATGTGAAATTTTAGTTTCAACTTCTATAGTTGGCTTCTTAATTCTCTGTCGCTTACTTTTTGATTACACAGTACTATAATTCTATCTTTTTTCTTATGGCACTTGTATTGCTGTTGCAACTTATTCAACTTTGTTAATAATCGCTTAGTTGCATCAAGTAGCAGTAAAAAAATTGTATCCATTTTTCATCTTTGGCTAATAAGTGCTAACAAGTGAAACCGACAGATAATTTGCTGATGTTTTTTGCTCTCATGTTTGGCAGGTATCATTGGGCTTCAGTCATCAGTTTAGAAATAAACATAGTTAGCATGTAGTTTCTACTGCCATAGCCAATAAAATACGCTACTACTTAACAGTGAATAATTGCATCAAAATGTAATTAATTATTATTTAAATGCTTGAGCTTTTTACAGCATGGAGACTTCTTGTGGGGGAAGTCTATGGTTCTTTTGCTTTTGGATTACACCATTTTTTTCGCCTGTAAAATTCTGAAGAGAAAATGTGACTCGTGTGAATCTGCAGTATACCTCCATCCAAGAGTTCATCAGGAAGCTCACAAATTGTGATGCCACGTTCCATTCCCACTGGTTCTTAATTTTTAAAGTGAGCAGTGAATGTTGAGATCAAATGGGCAACGTACTTCAAGTCCATGGCAATACTAAGGGGAAATCATTCTAAAACCCATGAAAATAATGAGATATTGGATTTGACAAGTGCTGCAAACCATAGCAGTGAACATCAGCAGTAGACAGATTTGAAAAGTATTGAAAACAAAAAATGTCATGAACACCGAACATGCAAATTATGTGGTTAGTCAAACATCATTACATCGCAACCCTGTTAGCTTTCATTGAAGGACTAAGTGGTTTGTCATCGGATGCAGTACTTGGCTGCAACAAGCAACAGCGATCCGTGCAACTTCATTTCTGCAATGTGGCACTTCCCTATCCTCTCAACCAAGTGTTACGGTACGAGGAGTTGTCTCGTACTGAAGCATCATGGGGCTTGTATTCCATTACATAGCTGTGGGGAAGCTTCAAGTGTCGCTTGATAGAATCCCTCAGGGCCATCACAGCCTGGTAGAAACAAAATAGAGCAGCTTGTTACAATGTTCACCACAGAAGAAATAAAAGGGTTTGATTACAACCAAAAACAGCTAACCTGATGATCAGATGCATTTTGGTTCCACACGCTCAATATATCCTCATTAAAACGGATGCTTAATACTGCACCACAAATATTATCGCCATAATCAAGTTGATCTCCTATTAATGCTAGAACCTGCAAGTCAATATCCATGAAACAACTAATGTCAATTTTTGAGATGCAAAATTTGGAACCTATTTCTATACTTAATGCTAATATACAATATTTAATTCTCAAGGTCCTATCATACATGGCTAATATGAGAAAAAATGCAATAACACAACAAATTCTTAAGAGCACTCCACCTAACCAAAGCAAGGTTAAAGCACACAACTAACCTACAACAAACCACTTAACACCAATCAAGGATAATCCAACTAATAATAGTAGACAATCGAAGGCAACTGAACAAAGATAGCAACAGCAACAAGGCCTGTGGGATTTCAAAAGGGTGGCCCGAAAACAGAACTGACTTTCCATAAATAGTATCATAATCACACCTAGACATGGCATCCTACAGGCGGGCAGGTCAACAAACTTAAAGCAGATAGGAGCAAGGGAACTGGAGTGCATGAGATCCACTCATGCACGCACAAAGAAAATGTTTTGACATAAAGATGGATGATTCAGATCTCATTATTAAGTATTTATTTCCATACCAGGTCCTCCCAATACCGGCCTGACACGACCTTTTTAAATCTAATAATCCATTTCCCGCCATTGCAGTTAGCAGAATCCTGATAAAAAAGATATATAATTAAGGAAAGGTGTATATTTCCCTTGAAAATAAAGTATAAGTGACTAACTACTGGCACAACCTGTAAACACATACCTCCCACAGTGGACGGATACCATCCTTGAATAGATGCAAATCAGTTGGGCTTGGCAATGTGGAGGGGCGAGCTAAGTGACAATAGCAGACCCAGAAAGCTTCGACCTGAAACCAGTCAATATGTAATAATGATACCTTAGAGAATACAGAAAACTCAAGCTAATGTGAAGTCTAAGGCTACAGCCAAGACTATATAACTTCCTTAAATCATTCACTCCAAGAAGAGAAAAACTTACTGTACTGAAGTCCACAATCTTCTTAATATTATCCTCGTATGATGTTTGAGTTCTGACTCCAGGAGTTCGACGAGTATACCAAAATACAAATTTGTGCTGAAGATCACATATGAACACTACAATAAGATGGCAGAGATCATAACAAAATTTGGAAAGCACATTATGAACAACATTTCAACAAATTCACCCATTATCCAAATTCTATATAACTAGTTGCAAAATAGTAATTAGAGATGGTTTAGGAAGATTCTGTGGAATCAATATTAGTGATAAACCGAAAGAAAGACAGCAGCCTAAAAAAACACTGTATGAGATAATAAAGAAGAATTTGTGCCTCTTTAGGGTGCAAATGAAACGAGCTATTTTGTTAACATGATGCCTTTGACCTTTTTTTTAGGTAATCTTTGGACCTTGCATCTTGGTAAATAAGACACTAAGTAGTCTTTCCCGTCATTTTGGTTATCAGAGGGAATAAGAAATGCTTGTACGCACATAGTTATATGAGATTACTTTGTCACAAAACTAGTTCATTCCTTTTATCATGATATCAATCACACTAAGAAAACTTTTGATCAAACTTATTTGTTCCAAAAGGGAAAAGTGAAGGAATTTGATTTCCATGATTTTTTTTCTCTTTTCAGTTTAGTTAGGCCTAAAGGAACAAAGTCAAGAACACATTATTGGCTTATTCAATTGAAGAAATGAGCTATGGAATTGCTTTAGAGGTCTCTTAGAGTTTCTCAATGATTTAGGGATATGAACCATAACATAATAAAATCAATTTCTCAATCAGAAAACTCAAGGGAAATCAGTAAGATAAAACAAACGAAAGAAGAACATCATTTGAGAGTGGTTTTTTTCAATTAGCTTGAAACACATTACTCCACAAGTACTTGATTATGAATCAGGTATTAAAAGAGAATCTACTTTTGTTCAACAAGTTCAAAATGCAAACGCAAGCAGGAATCTTTATCATCTTTCACTTAAATTCAACATATATTTATGTTAATACGAAATAAGCACACAGAACCCGTCAAGTTCTCCACAGCAAAGACTAACGCTTGAACACGATAAGCCAAAAGATGTAAACTTGATTTCCACATATCAGATTTTGGAATATGAATCAAATTCTAAAAGCGACATAGAGATACAGTTGGGGCATATGCAACATTCATGCGCATCCAAACATCGAGAGAGAAAGGGGGGAAAAGGGCGAACTTTGAGAGGGTGGAGACCGGCCTTGAGATCGAGGGCAACGCGTTCTCTATCATCGTCGGAGGCCGGCGGCGGCTGAGTGTTATTGTTGTTGTCGTGTTCTTTAATCCCTGCTACCATTCCATCTCCTGCTATCACCAGTCAAGCCCTACCTTCCTCTCTCTTTTCTGTTTTCCACTTCTTGGTGGTGTACAATTACTATTTACAGTTTGATTTTTGAATATATGCGAACGAAGAGGAGGGTGTAAGTTAAAGGTGCTGAAGCTTGAAATTTCTTAACTGGTTCCAATATGGGCTATATCGTAGGCCCAATTTGCAGGCGACCAAGTCCAAGTATGAGGGCTTCGCTTTTTTCTAGACCAAGTAAGGAGAGAAGTCGAATATTTATGCTGTAGATATGAAGTTTGAGGAAACCGCCGTATTGCAAGATTTTTTAAATAAATTACTTGAAAATCTGTAAAATTATAATTGTTGAAGCTGAAATCGTGAAATGATTTAAGTTATAATTCTCAGTAGATGAGCAACAAATGCAATCTTGAAAAATCTGGTTTCACTCCACAACAAAAGGAAAAAAAAGAAGAGAGAGATGTAAAAGAAAATGAAATTGACAAAAAGGGTGTGTTTTTTACTTTCATATTGGTGAAGATAGGCAGGCTTTGTGACCTTTTATTTGGACCATTTTTAAAGCACAAAAAAGGGCAAAACAAGAGGCAGAATTTTAAGTCCAAAATAGTGATGGGCATGAAGACAAATCAGAAGCCCGAACACAAGGGCCATTAATAGTGTTGACTGTTGACTCCTCAAATATTACTCTCCTAGGAACGAAAAAAAAAAAATAGAGCTTCGTATGCTGCCGGCCAGTGCCGGAGATTACCACTTATAATCTCTACAGTGTCCAAACTACCCAATTTTTATACAATCTATTACGTATAAACTACATATGAATATACTATCTATGTATATGGAGTAAAAATCCTGTTCGTAATTTCGTCTCCAAAATTTTTTCTTGTGTAATGCAATGAGGTCTGCATCTGTTGTGCGGTTCATCAGCTGCACAATAATTTATCTGTTTTATGTTTACTTCGCTACGGTGAGTCGCAGAAGAAGCATCACCGCTGCTATGCCGTCTCCAATCATCGTCCTCATTTCTGCAGTCACTTAATTCTCAATGTCCTCTTTCCTTCTTTCCCCACTCGTTTGCTTTATGTTGTTCATTGTTTTTAATATGCTCTTTTTTTTTTTTTTTTTTAAACTAATTCCTAGCGTAGGTAGTAATACAATAATTTGGTCTTTGTTAATTATGATGGGTTATTATACGTAATTTCGTACTTCAGTTCATATGACAATTTTGTTGTTCATTTTTTGATCAACCTTATTGTGTTGCAATTGCTGTTATATTCAATTTAATTGTCGGAACATGGTGTATTTTTTCAATGTTTGGATTTACGAGTATGAGATGGAGTTGAATGTGGCATTTTGGATTATCTCAATATGGAGTTTTCTGGTTTTGAGCCGGGATTCTTTAAACAGTTGAGGTACTCTAGAGCTCTTTAGACTGCAATCTTTATCTTTTCCTTTGTTCTTCAAGAATAAGACACAGAATGCTTAGCCCGCCTCATTCTGAAAGCGTTACTAGATTGAGAGGTGCCCAGGTTGAAAGGATATTATTAGTCTTTGATACTTAAAAGCCTTTCTATAGTTTATCATATAGAAAACCCATGATTCTCTCCTTCGATGTTCTTTGGTTTATATGTATATCGTGTAATCCTTGCTAGGATTAAAGAAACTTAAGTCCCTTTTCATCTACCAAGATTTTCTTTATCCACTTTTATCTTACATTAGCCTCATTAGCTCATTTTAAGACATAGCAGTTATCTTCTAGAAAGATAATTTTGAGCACCTTACTGGATTCGAGCTATCCCTGGATTTGAGTCTTAATTTGTCTATATTGGTATTAATATATTGTGAAGCCATTCACCAAGGTATTTGTCTCTGTGTTTTGATTGTTGCAGGTGAACAGGGACTTCCTTAACCCTGCATTGAGGTCCAAACAGGGACATGAATACACTTCAGTTCTCATTTGTGCTTCCTGGTGTCCTTTTCGCACCATGCCAATTCTACATTTGATGTCTTATGTTCCATGTATCCTGAAATTGTACATTTAGCAGTTGAAGAATCTTCAGCCTTGCCAAGGTGAAAAATCAGTATCTCTTCTTTTCATTTTTTTATCGATTTTTTTTTTTTGATCGATATATAATAATAATAATAATAATAATAAAAAAAAAATCAGTCTGTCTTATTTTGGCTGTTATACTGTAAAAGAGAGAAGTTTGCTCCAGTACTGTAGTTGAAGACGAGTGTGGTAATTCACTTGTCTGAAAGAGGAAAACCTGTCGCTATCCTAGGCGTAGTCTATCACGTATGTGGTGTCTGGTCCATAAGGTTGTGTCATACACTTCTAGTTTGACATGAGTTTGTTGTGTGATTTATTACTTTGTTGTCTACTAACTTCCCTTTTGTGGTTGATATTAGAGTTTATTTTCACGGAATGGCATAGATAGCTTGCTTGCCTTATTATGATAAACAAACATCAAGGATGCGTATCACGGTTCTGAAGATCTGTACTCTCTCATCAAATTCTACAGGGAAACCACAGCTACTCTTGCATATTCCGCGAGTGCAAATGAACATCAAACATCATTATCATCTGCTTTTGTGTGTAATAGGTTACTTGACACCTTTGTCCCTCACTCAATATTGTCCCTCACTCAATATTTGAAATGTGGTCTCTTATCCTTGGCTCAATTAAAGGAATTTGTGGCTGCTGGATGTTTTACTCTCTGTGTGTGTATCCATGGGTTTGTTCTTGTGATTTGGGGTAATCATTGAGATCCTGCTTTTGTTGAAGTCTTCACCTAATAATTTTTCCTCTATCAAATGTGTTCACTAGTTTCTTGCCCTTTCTCAATGAATTTTGAAATTTGAATTTTACACGTGATACATGTCCATTACTGGTTGTCTGGGTGCAGGAGACTCACTACAGTACATTGCTGCAAATGAATGTGTTCGTCTAATGCGGGTGGAAAGTTCATTATGTAGCCATGGAATGAATTGACAGTAAATGAGATACTGACAAGGAATGCATGCTTAGTATTCTCCGTCTTGTTCCTCTGCTTGAGGGCGGTTGTTTATGTGTTGCCAAGAGTCTTACATGCTTCACATATCTTTGGGTATCATATCAACCCCATCTGAATCCTGAAATTTTTGGAGAGACAAGCCAAATATCAGGGCACATTCTTCATGTGATTGATTTGAAGATGATTTGGACTAAGCTAAAACTTTGCAAGAGCCAGAAATTACATCAGGGTGTAAAGAATGCTCAAGTGTGGGCATCATCATTGGCTTCTGTCTCCCTCATTAGAACTTTGACATCTAGATCATCATCTTAAAGCATATTAAGCATCCTTGATAAATTTGAATTAGAGGAGTAGATTAAGCCTGAAATCAGAAACAAAACATACCAAAACCCACTAGGTTGAGTTCTCTACTTCCACCCACCCTCCTTGAAATGAATCTCTTTACCTTGATCCTAAAATTATTTATTCATGGAAGCCATTGCCGGTTTTCAGTTTCTCCTATTTCTTCCTTAAGTGGCGAGAGTTGTGGTGGTTTCGGGGGTGGGGGAAGTTGTGGAAGGAGTTGTGAACCTTGTCAACTCAGAGCTATTCTTTGGGTATATGTTTTCCTACGAGGAACATCCTAAATTGTTTGAAGTGCTGAAATAGAAAATAATGTACTTGTTCTGTCTCATTAACTTTTTTCCGTGTCTCCTTTATGTGTTGTAAAACACAGAGTTTTAGCCTGAATTGTTCTGTGGATGTGGAAGTACGCATTTGTCTCCAAATTAAGTAGGCAAACCAAAGCTGGTAATCTATAAAATTTTCTATTGGCAATTCGAGTCAAGCATGGATGATGGTACTTATTGGCTGGGACTGACCTAGTTCTCCCGGTGACGTGCCTCATCTGCGGTATAATACATTTTGGGCTCATTTACATGGCCTGAATCTCATTTGCAAATTTCCCCTGGTCTGATTGCACGAGGATAAGTTGTATCCAAATCCACATTTCTTTTGTGGAGACATAAGCACCAAAACAAAGAGACCTTAACCTTCAGGTCTCAGGAACAGGGTTTGCTTTGGATTTTAGCTGCACAATATCTTGGTATTAGCGTAGAGTAGATTGAGCTACTTGATTGTGAGAAAGTTTTGCCCGATCTTTTCCCATTACAAAGAGAAGTCACTGCACTAGTTGATTGACATGCTGTAGATCGATTGGGAAAGGAGGTTTAGTATTTATTTTACATTTTAATAGCTTGAGAGCAGATGTTTCTGCCTTGTGCTCAAGGACAATTCACTGAAAAATTGAAGTGGGTACTTGTGCAAAGTATTTTGTTAGACTTGGGTTGTGTTATTACTGTTTGTATTTATCTAATGAATCTCCTTTTTCATCCTTCTCATCAATTAGGTAGCAGTTGGAGTTTGTAATATTAAGCGGTCCATGCAAATGAGTCCTGGCAATGTCATACGCCCACGTCCACTACTTTGGAACCCATCATTTAGTTTTCCCTTTTCTTGATTTTCTTAATCCTGTGATATTCTATGGTTTGGCAGTCACAAGCTTGGAAAGAAAAGTAAAATGATCGCAAGGTGTCCGATATGCTAGCATAGTAAATCATGACAGCCAAAAGGGAACTCTATATCCTGGTTTTCTTTAACAAGGTTACTTGGCGAATAAGTGAGACAGATGCCAAATGACAACGAATTTGGATGGTAGACACACCCACACCCACACCCACACCCACACCCACACCCACATAATCTATATACTGGTTGGTGTTCACATTTTCACGAGACCAGTAGAGATACCATTATACGAACCAACATACAGTTGTGTGGCTTGCCCTTTTGCTCGTTGTGGCCCTCCTTGTCAATGACATCCAACTCTAGCATGCAACTATTACACCCTTTTTTAACAAAAAAAGAAAATTCACTTTTATTACTGTATCCCAATTTAAGACAATTCAGTAAGACTAAGATGAGAATCTCTACCATGCAACACTTTTTCCTCGTATCTACAAGTTCTGTGAAGGAGATCAATAGTCAAATTAAGATACAGGGCCACTTTTTGTCCATGGTTGCGCTGCATATGTACCTTCCCATCATATTTATCCAAAGTAATTGTAAATTAGTTTTCAAAACAACCCTTAACAATCAATATGAAAACTAAAGAAAAATTTAGTAGCCCAATCAAAGAGGGGTTTTTCTTTGATGGGACCCCTTGGACATCCTCCATTTTGTCATCTCTTTACAAAGATAATTTTTCAGTAAGAAGCTTACTCCATTCAATCACCACTCCAAGAGCAAAGCAGACATCATGGGGGGTAGCCTAATCTAACTGAAATTCCCCACCATGAAAACGGCCACCTCTCTTTGAATCTATTAATTCAACACTCAATAGATTCTTAAATAAATATCAACCCCACTTAAGAAATTCTCCACCAATCCTTCAATGAATTCCCTCAATCATATGGATCTTCAAGAGTGGGAGCTCCTCCCTGACGAGGGATTTCTTGAAATCCATGATGGTGGAGGGAAGAGGACTTGCTCGAGGAAGTTTCCCAAGGCCTCAAACAGTGCTTTCCAAATGAATTACGACATCTGTCCTCCAAAATCTAGCCCAGAATTAGTCGAAAAAACGGGGCATCCGGGGGTGCCTAATCAACTTGTACCCATTCCAATTGATGTAGAACCATCGATTCCCAAGCTACAAGATCAGGAGCTAGTGAAAAAAGAAGCTGCCAAAATCCCAATCGAGATCAAGATCATGCCACCGGAAGCATCAGAAAAGATCAAATCTTTTAACACCGAGGCCTTGGGGCTGATCAAGATCCGGTTTCACAGGTTTTCTTCAAGAAAATGAAGGAAACTGAATTTGTTGACGTGAAAGTGGACTCGCCAAAGTCCAACAGTAGTAGGGGGATCATGCCTCAGATTGAAGGTGCAGGCGTTTTTCAGTTTGAGGAAAAGGGAGAGCCTTGTAAAGAGTCTAAAACTGATTCAGAAATGGTGATCAAGAAACACAACGTGGAACCGGATTTGGAGGGAAGTGATGAAGGTGGCTTGAACATATGGAAATGGAGTTTGACTGGGATGGGTGCTATTTGCTCATTTGGATTGGCTGCTGCCAGTGTTTGCATCATCATTTTCAGCAGCCACAGGAAGAACAAGCATCCTCAGCAGAATCAAAAGCTTCAATTTCAGATTTACACCAACGAAAAGGTTAGAAAGTTAAAGCTCAAAAATCAGTTTCATCACGCATTCCTTTCTGACATAGCAACTACGACTTGAAGTACTAGTGCGATCTCTGAGAAACTGTTGCTTAACAGAGCAAAAAGATCAAACATGAATGTCATTCTCCGGGATCAGATCTTACATAGAACAGATATTTGTTTAGTGTTTAGATAAGGATGATCAATTGACTTATGGCCTGAACTTTTTGGTGGTTGCAGAGGATCAAGCAAGTGGTTCAACAGTCAAGTGAGCTAAATGAAGCAATTTCAGCAGTGAGAGGAACTCCCATCACCAGGGCTCATATCACTTTTGGGGGTTACTATGATGCAGCTATTTGAAACAGGAATCACGGGAATACAGGGCAGATTGTATACCAGGATCAAGAATCTTTATGTAAAATAATGCACTGTTTGTCCAGTGGATCTTGTATAAGACTTCATATATTTGCATTGTCTATATATAGAATTAATATTGAATGTAGGTTTAGTCGTAGATTCTGCCCAGGATGTTCTCCAGCCTACACATTCAGCAGAATAGTTGGATAAATGTCAGCACTGATTGCTTAAGTTTTGTCTTACTGGCTGCAAGAGGTATCCATTCTTAGCTTGTTGGGAAGAATTATTGTCATTTTAAATCAGAAGTCTGGGTAATAAAATTGACAGGGAAAATAGCAAAATGATGGATGGAGTATGGTAGGGTGCATCTTTGAACTTGAAGCTGAAAATAAAAGGTTTCATAGAATCTAATATTCCCCTGCAAAATTTGTAATTGATGGTGGACAAAATATGATGTTGTGGTGGTGGATGATAAACAGTAAATTATGGGATCTGCGAGTGAGTGATGTCCATGAATTTAATCCTTGTAGTAAAAAGAATGGATTCCAAATAGCATACAACTCAAACGACAGCTGTCTCTTTATGTCTACTCCAACAAAAAACATGGGATCATTCAGCAACAGTATATGTATGGTTCTCCTGCGAAATTCCTTTTTTTTAGTATATATACTATTTACACACAAGCAATAAACTGAACTAATCCAATAGTCAGATATGAATCTGATCCATTTTGAAGATATTTTTTAATTAGCCGTGAAACGGAAAAGAAAGGGACAGATTCAACAACACAACAATACAAAGTATATGAATAGTATTTATATTTGTGTCCTCACACCCACCGTTACTTACACACCAGCTCGTAAACACCAAACAGCGTTTAACTTTCAACAGACTTGTCGTGGGGTTCACCGATTTAATGACTTCTTGGAGGCATAAGCTAAACACCCGTATTTCCTTCCAAGGTATTTGGACCTCCATATATATCCTATATGAAAATCAATTTATAAAAATACTGTATAGTTGAAAGTTAAGTCTGAACGAATCTCAAGAATAAACACATCTCTAAGGCCTCAATTTGGCCAAAATTATTCATCCCAACCGCTGCACCGCTCCAGCCTCCAAAATAATGTCCAAGAGGATTGCTAAAAAGTCTCCATGTTCCTTCCTTGTTGGACTCTCCTCCTTTTTTTATTTCCAACTTTATTAAAAAGTTCACTGTAGCTGTAGCTGTGCTATTATTTTTTTTATTTTATTTAGTAAATTTTAAAATAATTTATTCTGTTTAAAAATATTTTAAAAAGTCATATTTTACTCTAATTATATATTTTTCCACAAAATTACTTTTTTTATATTTTATATGTATATAAATATTTTAAATAAAATTTAATTATTTTTTATATTATTAAAATTTATTCCTTATAATAAATCATATAGATTAGAAATAAGACAATTTATATACATTTTGAAAAATGCGAGAATTACATTATATTTATATGAAATCACACCACTTAAATTTTAAATAACATTAACAAAATAATTTACATAATATAATGACTGCATACATAATAATATACAATATGATAGTCAATGATGAACGTGATGAAAACTCCAACTTCAAATGTAGTAATGATGGTGGATGAAAAAACACAATTTCAAAAATTTCTCGTTCAACATAAATAAATTAAAGATAAAGAGATTTATACTGCATTTCGAAATGTGTTAATTGATCATTTGTAAAATAAATATATCAATTCACATAATCAAATAACTATCAACATATAATTCACTTTTATGTTTAAATTATATTATTAAATATTTATTTTGATATTTTATCTAAATCAATGTAATATTTTTACTTTTCAACTTAAATTTTTTTATCAATTATTTTATTTATTTATATATTATTTAATTTACAAGTAATTATATTACATTAATAAATTATATTATTTATTTAGTTAAACATAAAATACAAATTAAATATATAATTATATTAATAGATATTTGATGAAATAAAATAATAAAAAATATTTAAAAAATATTTTTTTAGAGTAAAATTTAAAATAAATTAATTGGGATTAAATTTTAAATTTGGTGCAAAAATGTAATATTTTCGTGCAAAAACTGATGGGATGGAGATGGGTAAAATTTTAAATTCTCTCTAATACTTCTATTTAATGGGGATTAAATGACAATAAGTAAGAAAATAAAAAAGAATATTTCTTTTACTCGCCCTTTTCACCTTACCTGACAGATTAACCAAGCAGAAGCTCCCACGTCAATAAAGCGAAGCAACGAACAATACAACAATACATCAACAACAAAACAAAGTTTCCTTTCCGACTAGTAATAAATCTTTTAACATTTCCCGACTGTTTTCTACAAGATTATAATATTCAGACAAGCACGTCAGCTAAAATCCCAGATATTTTGCAAGACTTTTCACTTGATTAGCAATCCGCAGCATTTCAATTTCATCAATTCTATCACATTCGGAGTAGATCCCAGAAATGCAAAACAATATCCACACCACTATTTCAAGGCAAAGTATTCTTTTAAAACACGACAAATACATGGCCAATACTTATTATTACATACAAAAAAAAATTGATTTTACAAATAAGTTCTTCTTGAAACTCAACCAAACAGCATGAAATTCTTTATGCATTCTGAGCTTCTTAACAGTGTATTTCTTTCAACTTATGCAGCAGTCAACAATGATGGAGATGCTCCACCGGAGCTTGCCAAGTAGTCGCCTTTTCCATACAAATTCTGGCATATTTTGTCATTTCAATACAATGTAAAACATAAAGCACATCTCCAAGATACTAGGATCATGATAATAAATGATCTGAAGTCAACAGACCTGCAGGAATGTATTCAATAAAACAGTCACCATGTCGTCAAGAATATTTGCAACCTATAAATTATCGTCATATGATAAGTAATTCTTGATTTGATTGTTCAAAGAAGAAATGTTAAACTAAAAAACAGGCACCCAATTCCAGAACAGTATACACATTTTCGAAGGCTTTGCAATGCAATGTAGCATCATTTACTGAACCTCAAGTCACAAGACAAAAACAAGAGGCTCACCCAAAAATAATGCCACTAATATCCCTGACTTCCACGAGAGACTTATTCACAAGGACAACAAACCTCCGGCATTTAAGTTTAGTCAGGTTCCATCGCATACAGTGGTCCATTTATTTAAAAAAAATTGATACAGCAAAACTATTTACTTGCCAAATAAACTAGGTAGGAATTATTAAACAAACATAATGAGAAAAGCGAAGGGCATCAGTTTTAAAAAGCTCGAATTTTGTAGCTTCATGGTTTGATAAGCACAATTTCAAAAATCTCATCATCTGCCCCAAAAAGTTTTAATGGAATGAGAATATCAAGCAAAAATCCCACATTCTCAAAGCAAAACAAAATGACACATCATCAACAAGTAAACAAAATAATATTATAGAAACAAAATGGGAAAACCACTCCTGCTGATCCCAAACAGCGAAGTTGTGCAAACATTTATATTGAACCACAAGCCAGCCACTAATACTCTACAAGTCAGATTCAAAGCTCCATTCTCATAAAAGGCAGTCAGTTCCATAGGAAATAACACATAAAAAGGGGGGACAGCATTGATAAAGCCAAAAAGGTGCAAAACATGGGCATCAGGTAACCCTAAACCTATAATTGGCTTCACGTATTATTCAGTCCAAAACCATAAATTCCAATCACCTGCTCACATAACATGAGAATCCAAAAACAATTCAGCAAATAAAAGTTCAAATAAAATTATCAACTAGCATATTGAATAAAATCTAGATCCAGGGCAAATGGAAAATGTATCGCATCGAGACAAAAGTGAGGCCAGTAACAAGATACACCCCACCTGGTCAGATGATCGATCATCAAAATGGTGATATAGCTGATATCAGGAAGCATCTTATCATAATACACATGCAGCATGTGCATCAAGACACAACTTTACCAGCATTTTCCAACTAAATCATCCTACAATTCTTCAACAAGATTTAGCTTACTATACCCTATATATATGCGCATAGATATATATTTTATGGAAAAAGCCCAACAATCAATCTGAACAAAATAAAGAAATTGGAAAGCCAGATGGCATATATTTATGAGAATGTTTGAAGCAAACTAGGAAAGGAACTGGAAATAAAAGAAAGCGTCCCTTACCCTCAAACAGATTCATTTTATTATGCGCCCCCGTCTGAACCAAATGGTATGTGTGCGCATTGCACGCACTACCCATTGAGTTATTCGAGAGGCCACGAATTAAATTAATTAAGCACCAAAAACAAAGTTTCCAGCTACGAATACGATAGAGAGGCAATCGAATTGTAGTACAAATTTAGTGTGAAATTGAACAAGGGAGATGTTTAAGGCTGCTTGGAGGACAGTTGATGGATAGCACAAGAGTCCACTCAAAAGGCCTTACCTTTCACATCCGAAAATTAATAGATCCGAAAGTTTACTGTTGGCCTCCTAACTAAGCCAACTACGAGATTAGCATTATAAGCTCCTCATGCGGCTACTCAAAGAGGCACTCACCAAGAAATTATTTCATTCATAAATATACCTCCAATCTGATAAAAAGAAAAACCTAAAAGAAAGAAAAAAAACCCAAATCTCTCAAATCCGTGCATCGTTGTTATCACTAGCGAGGGAAAGATAACCAGTTTGCTGTTGCAGGGGTTGGATCATAGCTGATAGCTGCGTGCATAAATACAAGAAGAAACTAGGTTTTGTTCTAGGGTTTTGAGATTTTACATAGTCGGTGGTGCCGCACTATGTGAGGCCCAACCGACGATATACACTTTTATTCAGGTTTAGTATTATTTATACGGGTTCAAAATCCATGTGCAGCCCATACAATGAGTTTTCCAGGGCTGATACATTAGGGCCCATAATTGTGGACTGAAATTTGTGTAGGAAAGTGAAATGGGACCCATGCTTTATTTCATTTCTGCTCCCATTTTGTAGGTTTTTTCAACTAACGACAATTTTAGCTTGTCTAGACTTTAGAGTTTAGACACAATGCTAGAGTTCATAGGTCACGAAGTAATATAATTTTCTTATTAAAAAATCACAATTTCGGTTTCCATTTCACTTAAACAAGAAATAAGAAAGTTGTGTTGAAAAGTTGAATAATAACAATTTTGAAATTTATGTCCATGAAGATGTATAAGTCTTCAAATCCCTCCACCCCTTAGACACAATGCAAGCGTTCATATGTCACGAAGTAATTTAATTTTCTTATTTTAAAATCACAATTACAGTTTCCATTTCACCTAAACAAGAAATATAAGAAAGTTGTGATCAAAAGTTGAATAATAAGAATTTTGAAACTTATGTCCATGAAGATGCATAAGTCTTAAACCCCCCCCCCCCCAGGCATGAATAAAATAAGAATCGGGGATGAGGGGACAACAATTGATTTGGCATTATCCCAATCTGTGCATTGTGGAAGACAGTATTTTGACAGTGTTTTAGATGAATTTATGTGGCTGGCTGGCTGGTGCATACAATCTGGATACAGGAATTTATGAAGTCATTAGTTCCTAGTTCCAAGTTGCAACAACAATATAATGGAACAATGCCATGTGAGGCTGAGCTGCCCCCCCCAACCAATGGCAACATCATTCATCATCTTCTTGTCTCTATAGTTCCTTCAACAAATAGGAGTAAATTTCATTTTGACTGATGTGTATATATTTGCATTTACTATGCCGTTCCCATTTCACCTCAAAATCATTTTTTTGATATTGTTTCATTTCTTTACCCAGGGTAAGTTTATCAGGCAATGATGGATTTGCCGGTGCTAAAACACAACCATTATTTCATATACCATTAGTATTTGACCCAGTTCACAGATGAAATGAAAGAAATTCAAAAAGAATTATACTCCATAAATATTGAAATAATAGAAACAATAGTAATACATGATCAATCCATATATATATATATGTTCAAAGAATTAAAAATAAAATAACAGGAGACAAATTGAGGAGCCTCAAAGCCTGGCTCCTCCACCTCCAAACCAGAAAATAAACGAGCCGCATCGAGTCAAAACAACTCAACACAACCATACTAAAATTCAATTCAATCCACCAAAAACTACATCTTTAAATGTCAAAAGCAGCATCAGCTCCTGGATTCAGAAAAGCATTCCCAATGCCACTGCACCAACCGAAGCCAACACAGCTGGTACGAAAGTGGTGGCATCAGATGCCGGGCTCGGGGCCGGGGCCTCCTGCGCCGCCACAGTTTGCACTCCGGACAGTGCCATCAATGCCACCGCCACAGCCACGAAGAAAATCTTCATCTTCAACGCCTCCATTTCCTCTAGGATGCTGATCTTTTGTTTTTTCTTCTTTCTGCAAAGAGAGATTGATTATATTTTATACAGGCAGGACAACAGGCAACAGGTGTGGGAGCTGAGGAGGGGTGGTTCGTTATATATAAGGATGTGGTTTTTTAGGGGCAGTGCTGCCCGAAGAGACCGATGGTCCAACCACAACGGAACGTGGGGTGAGCTCCTCTTTTGTGCTTTTTGCTTTTGAAAATTTTTAAAAGAGGGGAGAGAGGGCTGTCCGTTGAGGTTACAGGGTGTACTATTGTTGCCATACAGCTGTCGCCAACGGTTTAATGGGGCCCATTCATACTGGCTGTCTCTCTAACTACCCGCCCTGTTTAGTGGCGGACCTCCAAATATTGATGCGTGTTTTTCTTTGGGACTGCTTAGCCCTCACATTTTAGCATGTTCTGCGGTCCTTTTTCACTTCTTCTGGGGCGTTTTTGACATTTTGTAAGATTTCCATGAGATATTTTTTCATATCGAATTGTATAATTGTGTGATTTTAGTTTAAAGTATCTGAAATGTGGGGTTAAATTTTTTTTGAATTGTGGGGTGTTGAGCTGTTGGGGGTTGGCTGGTTTGCTTACTGGCCACTTATTTTGTTTTTCGAGCCTTGTTATATGGAGTGCGGGCCACAATAACATACAAACCCGTCTCTATTTTGAAGCTCGCATACATACATAACTCGACCCAATTTGATGCTTGTTTCACTTGCTAAGGGGATTGTTTCGACCCAATTTGATGTTTGTTCGTCTTGATAAAGGGCCCATGATAAGTGCAAGAGCTCTGCTAAGCCAGTGTTAGGGCTTCATAGTACCTTAAATGACCCAAATAACTTTATTGAATTCCCTTTATTCCACCATACCTTATGAATTCTTGCAAAAGATCTCTCTGCTCACCTGGCTCTAGGACCAAGATTCTGCTCGCATTACCTTAATATCATGCAAGAGCATGTTGCGATGATCCCAAGATCAAGATCCCTCCTCAATCACTGACATCGAGATCCATGCTTGCATGACTTTGAATTCAGGATCCCAACTTGCATTATCCTGCCTTAGGCTACCGCTCATAGGACTTTGACCACAATCTTCGGACTTCCAAAATATTTTTCGGCACCCATCCCATGCTTGGGGTACTGGATGCAGGACCTGAATTAACCAATCATTCGAATACAAAGACTCAAAACGCCCCTTAATAATTTTTTTTTGTTTAGTTTAGATGTTGAACACAATAATCAGCTATTCTCAACTCCAGTAAAACAACGATCAATTTTTTGGTGATTTTAGGGCTCTGCGATATTATTACAAATGCAAGAGAACAAAATGAATGTTATAGAAAACCCAAATTTTAAACCCAAAGTCAAGTGGACCTCAAATGACTGACTCTGAAAATTTGGCCCCCAAAACTCCTGGGCCCATTGTGTGAAGAATACATGAATTTCGCTGTAAGTGTAATGGGCTGCCGAGGCCATGAGGTCTAGTTTGGGTTTAGGTGGACTTCACTGCTTCAGCAACTGGACGCTGTCTTCTAGCAAGGATTATGCAATGGCCCTAGATTTTAAAATTCATCGTCCATCTTCATTACAAGAGGCTTCATTGTTGGTATATATAAATGCAAGAGAGAGGCCAAGAGACGGAAGATAAATGCAGAGAGAAAGAAAGCGTGCCTTCTTCTACACTGACAAAAACTCAGAAAGAGGGAGAGAAGAAATACTCACAAACAACACGCTCATATTTTGACATGTCGGTTTCTTTGTTCGAAGAAAAATTCTCATTTGTGTTTGAGAATACAAAAAAATAGTCTTTTTGCCATCTTGGAAGAAATTATATCATTGCAAGGTAAATCTCCCTCATCATCTTCTTTAGTTTACCCCCACACAGAAAATTTCTTTTTCTCGTCATCTTGTAAGAAATTTATCTTTGCAAGGTAATTCTCCCTTATCTTTTTTCGTTTACCTCGCACATAAAATTTGCTGAGTTTCCCTCTATTTGTATGTGTACAAGATGTAACTCCCTCATCCGCTGGATTTGCAGGGTACCTGATAAAAGTCTTGTCTAGAATTCTCTTGACCACTACCGACCGCTGATCTTACGGTAATTCCACCGATTCCTTGGCTTACTGAAGAATTATCCATACGGGTGTCCGAAAACACCATCAATATCTCATCTTTTTTGTTTATTGTCCTTTTTGGCAGATATGGAGAAGGAAGAGAGGAATATTCCGAGGATAGTGAAACCGCCGGCGGAAACAGAGTTTTTCTTGCAGTGGGGAAGCAGAAAGCGGCTGAGATGTGTGAGACTTAGAGGTAATAATCCGGCAGAAGTTTCTTCTTCATCGAACGCATCTTCTTCCTCTAGAATTCGCCGCAGAATTATCTCCCGATTTCACACCCTTTCTCAGAAAGAAGCTTCTTTTTCTCAACCCACCTCTCGTTACACAAGGTATTCATGGGTGAACAGTCTAAGTCCCAAGATTTTTTGCTTGTCATAAGTGTTTGCGTAATTAGTCACTCAAACAAGCTAAACACGGGATGTGAAGGAAGATATATTTACTTTGGACTCTGAACAAATCTCAAGGTTGAACAGAAAATAGAGAAACCGTGAGAAAAAATGGATTGTGGTTGAACAATACAGTTGTTGTACCTGCCTATAAAATTAAGTTGAAATGAAAAAAAAGTGATTTTTTATTTTTTTTGCTCTTGTTTTTGGTTAATGTTTTCCAGAGAAAAAAGAGAGGGGGGCAATTTTCTGATGGGGGATGTGTTTGGTTGCAGGAATTCGGAGGTGGTGACGCTTAGATCGGAAAGCCGGAAGTCTTCATCGGGTTATCTGGAGAAGGAGGAGAGATATTACACGACCAGAGGTTCAACAGTGGCTGGATTGGAAGAGAATGGGAAGATTACAACGGATGGGGGTGCAGGGAATCAAGGTGGGGATCAGGAGAATCTTTATCATATTAAAAGCAACAATAATAGTATGAGTAGTAGTAGTAGTAAGAAAATGGTTTGGCCTAAGCTATGTATTGCTCTATCAAGCAAAGAGAAAGAGGAAGATTTCATGGCCATGAAAGGTTGCAAGCTTCCTCAGCGGCCTAAGAAAAGAGCCAAAGTCACTCAAAGAACATTACTTGTAAGTCTCTCTTTCATTTTAATTTGATATATGTGATTTATTTCGAGGAAAATAAATAGCGGGGTGGGGAATTTTTTTATGAATATGTAATTTTGGATGTTTGTTAAACGAAGCAGTTGGTGAGTCCGGGGGCATGGCTAACCGACATGTCTTTGGAGAGGTATGAAGTGAGGGAGAAGAAGAATTGTAAGAAGGTATGTGCGTAATCTTTCTCTCTTTATATAGTAGTATTTTCATTTATGTTGTGGGGGCAGCTGGCCAAGATGCAGTGTTTCATATCTTATTAAAATATCATTTGCAAGTGCATTTCTATTTTCTTTCAATAAAGAGGTAGTAGTTGCTGAATGGATAACTAATTAGTAAATCTTTATTGGTAATGGTTTGGTTTTTGATGCAGAAAGCCAGAGGGTTGAAGGCAATGGGAAGCATAGAAAGCGATTCAGAATGAAGGAAAAGAGTACGTAGGTAATGCTTTTTTTGGTTCTCATATGTTGAGATGAATGATTATATGTGAATGGGAATGTGGGTTATAAGTTATTAACTAAGGCGGGTTATAATTTTCTAGTACTAGTTAGTAACAAGGAAAATAGTAAACGTACCTTTATACCCAATGACCTTTTGTATTGTACAGTACTAGTTAGTGTTTCTGGGTCCTTCGTGTTTTTTTGAGAACTCTTTACACACATATCATACATGTGAATGCTTTTTTGTTTTGTCGATGAAAATTGAAGAAGAAGACATGAGAGAGTGCGAGCGTGGGTCGGCACTCTCTATAAACTGAAAAGCAGTTTGGTCAACCAAGTAGTGCGCCGTATTTTGATTTCTGAATTCTCCACCCACCCACCCGATTCATAGCAAAATCAGGATACTGGAGTACTCTTCCTGCAAGATTTTTAACTTATATTTCTGTTCTTTTTTAAGAAGCATGATGCATGTCAACCACATATGGAGAAGCAGACGACTTCTGATTACTCAGTAATTGATTTGAATCCAGTGGAGTCTGGAGCTTGCATACCACTACCACTTAGAAGTAAACAGAGGAACAGAGCAAGCATGCGTGTTACATTAACCAATCTAAGCACCATAAGATTAAACTCTAATGCGTTATTTTTGTTTTTAATCTAAACTTACCATCTCTAAATCCCACCTATATTAAATTAGCACATAATGATTTCTCAATACAATTACTTATTTGACCATACCCTGTTACTACCTTGTGTATGTGCACTTTTTCCTCACATAATTCAAGCCAAGTTCTATAAATCCCCTTAACAATTTCATCAGGAGGTTGTTGTTGTTGCTGCTGCTGTTTCTCTCTCCCCACCAGACAGGCCAACAAACAGAAATTGTAGATGCTATAAGACCTAGACAGGTTGGAGCTGAAACAATTTATCTCATGACGATGGTAACATTTGCTGTACATCAAGAAAATTACATGTGAAACACATTTGAATCAACAATTTATCCTCCCTAACATGAATAAATGATTCATTCATCTGTTTACCATTCACTTGCAAAAGTAATAACAACTAAACTGTGCACAAAGTGATAATAGTTTGAAAAAGTTAACCACACACTAAAATAAACCTTTACAAACAGTCCCGTATATATTTATTAATGGCCAATCTCCCATAACAACCTTTCTTGACATGAAATTCCTATACTTAAAGATAGTCCTGACCACGGGCCGGGTCCAAACCGGACCCGGCCCGTGGTTGACCCGTGGTCAACGGGTCAAAACCCGTTGACCACGGGTCCGACCCGCGGATCCGTAACCGGCCCGTGGATTCACGGGCCGGTTACGGGTCCGAATTTTTTGGACCCGTGAACCGCCGGGTCAGCCCGGCGGTTCAAGCCGGGTCGGCCTGCCGGGCCGACCCGGACTGAACCGCCGGGCTGACCCGGCGGTTCAAGAAAAAAAAAAAAAAAAAAAAAGAAAGGAAAAATGAGAGAGCCGTTGCCAACGGCTCTCTTGTGGCAACGGTCAAATTTTTGACCGTTGCCACCAAAGTCAAACGGTCAAATTTTGACCGTTTGACTTTTTTTTTTTTTTTTTTTTTTTAATTTCTTCTATAAATACCCATCAATTCTTCATTTTTTCCACACTTCAACTCTCAACTCTCAACTCTCAACTATCAATTATCTAATTCTCAATTCTCTAATCTTCACTCTTAATTATTCATTCTCAATTCTATATTATTTTAATTCTTTCATTAAATTTTTTTCATATTTCATTTATTTCATCTTTAATTATTTATTATTCAATTCTATATACTAAATTTTTATCATTTATTAAAAAATGGCCGGTTCAAGCAATAGAGGTAAGGGAAAGATGCCCGCAACCGACGAGCAACCAAGGTTCAACATCGATTGTGAAGTTGAGTTAAGTGATGAAGAGCAAACTCACTTGTATACTACTCAAGAAACAATGAGTGATGCTCACACTCGATCTATTCCATCTCTTAAATCTTCTATTTTTACTAAACATTTTGATAAAATAACACTTCCAAATGGAGAGATGCGAGCAAAGTGTAAATATTGTTCGCAATCTTACAAATTTCAATCCGGAGGCGGTTATGGATCATTGAAAAGACATGTGGAGAAGAAGCATCCAGTAGAATTTGGCATTGATCGTACCCAAACTCAAATGCCATCATTCGCTTCTTCCGGCGCCGGTGGAGGTAATGATCTTTCTTTATTTAAATATAATGATGTTAGATGTAGAGAAAATTTAGCTAGATTTATTTCTGTTGAACATCTTAGTTTTAGTTTTGCAAATAAATTCTTTTTTAATGAATTAATTCAAACAACATATAATCCGGCAGCTAAAGGTGTTCCACGAACCACACTAACACGCTATGTAAAAAAATTATATAATAAATCTAAAAAAGAGTTAAAAGAATTATTAAATAATGTAAATAATAAAATTTCTTTATGTAGTGATATTTGGAGTGATCATTGGCAAATACATTCATATATGGGTATTACATGTCATTGGATTGATAATTCTTGGACACTTCAAAAAAGATTACTTGCATTTAGAGTTTTTGATAGTCCACACACAGCGGCAAATATTTCACAAATTATATTTTTAATATTAGAAGAATATAATTTAGTTAATAAAATTTTTTCAATATCATTTGACAATGCTGCAGCTAATAATGCTAGTATTGGTGATCTTAAAGTTGTATGTGAACCATCAATTGGTGGTAAATTTTTTCATATTAGATGTATATGTCATATTTTAAATTTATGTGTACAAGATGGCTTAAAAGTTTTAGATAATCAACTTAAACCAATTAGACAAGCATTTTCTTATTTATGGACACATCCACATATTAATAAACAATGGTTTAGATTTTGTAAGGCTAATGGTGTAAGGCCTAAAAAATTTCCACGGGATGTTCCAACCCGTTGGAATTCAACATATAGATTATTAGAAGAATCTATCGACTATAAAGATTTATTATGTCAATTTTTTGTACAAATTATTTCTACTCCTTTTCATTTATATCCACATCATTGGACAGTATGTGAAAAAATTTGTAATATTTTAAAAATATTTAATGATGCTACTTTACAATTATCTAGTGTTTATTCCCCAACTTCTCATTTAGTATTATTAAATTGTTGTAATATTGCATCAGTTTTACATGAAAATATTAACTCCCAAGATGAAAATTTAGTAAATTGTACTTTATCAATGCAGTTGAAATGGAAAAAATATTTTTATGAAATTCCAGATATTAATTTAATTGCTGTTGTTTTTGATCCTAGACTTAAATTAGATGGTTTACAAGACTTGTTATTAATTTATTACAATGCTTTAACACGTAATGAAAATGATTATACTATAGATATTAATAATATTATATTTAAAATTAGAACACTTTTAAATGAATTTTATAATGAATACAGTTCCAAATATGGTTCACAATCAACTCAAGTTGATATACATAAAACTAGTAGTAGTAGTGGTTTTAAACTTACGGCAGCACAACTTTTACTTAGGGAACGAACTAAACGTCCTCGAGGATCCTCAAGTTCTAGCCAAGAACTTGAGAGTTATTTTAATGTTTCATTTGAGTTTAATGATACAGATGACGATGGAGAGTTCGATATTTTGCGATGGTGGTCGCAAAAGGAGCAAACGTATCCAATTTTGTCCGTAATGGCGAAGGAGATACTTGCTTCACCTGCTTCAACCGTTGCAGTGGAACAAGTTTTCAGTGCGGGAGGTAATATATTGAGTGAGAAACGCTCAACGTTGTCTCCCGAAAATTTAGAAGCCCAAGCATGTCTTGATGATTGGATCAAGGCCTCAGTACGAAGACAAGATCAGCCGGATTCAGAGGAAGATCAAGAGGAGGACACAGATGGAACAACGACGGGAACGGGTGGGAGTGATTGAGCCACGCCACTCCCTAAGGTAAGAAGGGTTTAAAGGTAAGAGAACTACGTGAGCTTTGATTCCTCTATACCCTAAGAGGATACGTAGGCAACTTAAATTTAAGTTCAAGCTCATTTTTATTTTTAAAATAATTTTTAATTATATAATTTAAATTTTTGTGGATATTTTTTTAAATTTAAGTGCAATTTTTTTTATTAAAATTTAAGTTTAAACTTTAAGATTTCAAGTTGAATATTTTTTTTTATATATTTATTATAATTAGAATATTTGATACTTTAAATTTTAGATAATATTTTTTTTTCAAATTTAAGTTAAACATTCATTAAATTCAAAAATTAATGATATTTTTTTTAAAATTTAAGTTCAAAATTTTTCATTCAAATATATGTTTAAAATTTCAAACCCTTGTTTTTGTTTTACAAAAGTTACAATTTTATAAAATTAATAGTTAATTAAAAAATTACAAATTTTTAAAATATAGGTAAAAAAATAAATAAAAAATTCAAGGGTTGGAACCGGAACCGGAACCGGCGGTTAACCGGAACCGTAACCGGAACCGGCCCGGCGGTTCCGGAACCCGGACCGTAACCGGCCTTGACGGTTAAGGTTAAGGGTCGGAATTTTCTTGAACCGTGGAACCGGCGGTTCCGAACCGTAACCGGCGGTTCCTGAACCGTGGTCAGGTCTACTTAAAGAGTCATCTAGCTTTATATCTGCATAGTGAAACAGATTTAACTCACAACCTCAAGCAGATGAAGAGAAAATGAAACAAAGGGATGTATACAATTTATTGGTTTATCGTCAGGAGCAGCAAGAAGTGAAGCATGCAAGAACTAGTAACTCACAAAAGCAAACCTTTCAACTGGCTTGGGTTTTGGCCACTTGAAGCATTTCTATTATTAGTGTCTTCACGTCCCTACAAAAGTTAGTAAGAATAAATAAGACCAAAATAAAGAAAGACGAAGAATATGAAAGGCACATGTGCAGGAAACATAATGTTTTACCAGAGTTAAAGTACTGGACCGCAAAAACAAAAACACAAACAAACAAAAACTAATAATAATGGCAAGTGGCAACACCAAATTCAAAAGCCTAGGTGCAGAAAATGCATTGGCCCAGCAAAGCCACAAGAAGAACACCAAAATTTTTGATGCCGATGCCCAAGTGTAACTGACCTAAGTCTATTTTTCCATTTGCCCATCAGCTTCATCCATTTTCATTGGTCCTTATAATTCTAAGAAATGAATATGCATGATAGGTTATAAATAGTCCTTTATAGCATATTTGTAGCAACTAATTGAAAATTTGATGACTCACTTTCTGTCTGCTGCACGCCTTGTAAAAGGAATTCGAAGCTTGAAAGTGTTCCCTTGATAGCCAGCCTAGAAAGAAAATGGCAAAATTTAAGAAACTTATAAGCTACACTGAACCAAACACAATAACAACAAATAGAATGACACTGACAACCTAGAAAAGTGGAGAAACAACCTTTCTGGGAGTGAAAGATATAAGAAACGTGTGAATGGGACTAGAGAATATTGGAGATGCCAACCTTCACATTGAAACCAAGACTGTCTACGTCCAACATGTATGCAAATTCCACCTGAAAAATGAGTGATTGTCAGGGTAATATAAGAGAGAATTACCAAAAGATATTCTGAATGGAATAAACTAACATAGGAAAATACAAGTTCATTAACTACAGAAAAGCTAGTCCTTCCATATAACATTGTCTTTCTTGTTTACAACTACTGCATGCAAACAATCCATATCTGTCCAAATTTCATAATAAGTTAAGAAAGAAAATTTACAAGCCCACAGTTTCTTGCGTGGACAGGAAGAAATAATCAAGAAATAAATTTAAAAAATACCGGCACAGACGTAGAGTGCTGCACGATCAGCTTTGTATCTTCTGCATGATCCTTATTCATGTGGGACTAAAGCAAAATTTGAAGCTAGCATAATTTAGAGACACTAGCCACCCAAAAAATGACCAAATAAAAAATTTAACAATGAGGATATCACTAATACGGATGATCATACCGTTATAGGCTTAGAAAATTGATATATAGGATCTACTCTCGCTGTTCTAAACTCCTCATTTCCGAATTCTGAAAGTATTTGAATAGACAAAGGACACTAAGAAACAATAATAGGCATCCAATGGAAGAAAATGGAGAACTGAATGAAACAGATCTTTCATAATATACAAACCTTCAGATCCTAATAAAGCTGTGGCAACACCTGATACATATCGTACAACTTTAGGTTCAATGCGCAGGAATTGGAAGTCACCAAAGTCCACCTTTGTTATAGTTTATCTCAGTACTTCAAACTAAATATTACAGTCATATAGGTTTAGAATGTTTAATCGACAAACTAGAAATAAGAAAGCCAAAAATTACCCAAAATGCATCAGGATGTCTAGTCATGTATGCAGTACGAATAGCTTCCACATTGCTGACCTATGTAAATCATAAAAAATTCCAGGTCAAATGCAGCTAATAGAAGAACTGTCAGAAGAGAGTAACTACCTATAGTTTGCATATTATTCACCCCAGAGAATGAGAAGAGAAAAATTGAGATTTGTGGGAAGAAGTGACACTTACTGGGAGAGCATCTCCTTGCACTGTAACAATTAGGTCAGTCCTATCCTCAGGGTCTTTTGCCACAAGCAATGAGCATTTGGGATTAGCTAAAAGGTCCTGCACCAATTAGTAAAGTTTTAATTTAAAGCTTACCAGGACCCAAATCTTTTACACCAAGCCTGCTCTAAATGAAAATTGCATTATGTGAAAGAGCAAACAAAGAATGTTGCTAACTGCAAAAACTGGACATCACAAATGACATTTTGTCGAACTCCAATATTTGTGAAGAAACTGAATGGCAAGTTCCAGATTGTTGTAACAGACCTTTGTATGAACTGCTAAGTTACTAACAGCTAATATTGGAGATCCATAAGCATCACAAGCAAAGTCAACCATGGACCCTGATGGATACCCTTCGTGCTTCTGTATTAGGTGAAGGAAATTAGTCACCAATTATTAGAACATGCAAGAATAAAGCAAGATATATGCGTTCTATTTCTATACATGCAAGCAGGTTTAACAAAAATAACAGCCATATTATATCAAGCAGGCCTGTGTTGCTCCAGTGGAAGAGTAATGAAAAAAAAAGAAAGATTTGTGCGGTGAGAAGGAGTAGACCTGAGAGAAAGTGGAGAGGAATCCGCGTAAGCTGTGATGGAGAAGTGTCCTAACTTCCTCAATAGGTGGAAGCCTAGCCGCCTTTTCCTGAGAAACAAAAAACCAGTGTTAAAGAAATCGATTCACTGCATTTGCAAAATACCTTATGTACAGATACATCAATAAAAAAGATGTGTGCGTGTGTTTTGTTTGTTTGGGATGCGCAGAGAGAGAAACCTGGTGAGCATCGATGAGTTGAAAGACATTGACATCGGGAGCTGGGAAACCCTGTGTAGAAACAACAATTATTACAAATAAATAAAGTAAAATTAAGACTAATGAATTGGGCAACGCATAATTGATAGGATCATAAAGGAAACGAGTAGTTTTTGAGGTAATTAAAAATGAGGTATTGGGGAAGAGTAAGAAGAATAGATACCTGGGTGGCGGGGGATTCCGGGGAGGCGGCGGCCATGGATAGAAGAGGACAACGGCGTATTAGAGAAGAGCGATGAGTGCGAGAAATAAGTGAATTAGAATAATAATAATAATAATTAGTGTGACTAAGGAAAGGATAGGTGAGTAGTGGCAGGAGTGGGAGAGAGGAAGCGTAGAGCAAAATAGGGGGTTGGTAGAGGTACGACTACTAGAGCACTCTTCATCATCTTTTCTTTTCTTTTTCTTAATTAACTATATATAGTATGTATTTATTATGATATTGCTTCTAGTATAAGGGTGTTTTTGGCTTTTGCTTTCCTAAATCCACTGTTGTCCTGACTCCCGACTCCTGACTCGTGTTTTGTTTTATTAACAAATATTTAATGATCGCCTGCTGGACTACTCTGTATAATCTAGGGACTGGGTGCCGCTCGCCCGCTCGCTTCACTGCTCTTCTTTTCGATTATTACACGCACTAGTTTGTTTGATTCCATAAACACTTTAATTTTTTAAGTTAGACCAATTAAACAGTGGGCTCCCCATGCAAACACCAGTTCACCATTATTTTCCTATCATATATCTACTGAGTAGTTAAATTGTTGTTTCTTAAAGTCATAATTTAGATTTCAAAATAATTTTCATGTCATTCATACTCTCATCCAACTACAACTCCTTGTAAGCAAAATTATCTCCCATGATACTTGATATTCAACTGAGGCTGAATCAGGGATATTGTTTTTGTCTTCAAACTGTAACCAATTCAAAACCAATTCGGTGCCCTAAATTACCTAAACTGTGCCAGGTACAGCTACCCAATTCCTGCAACCCAAACCATCTTTTCTCAACTTCTAAATGCTGCATTGTCATACAAATTACATTCACGGAAACACATTTATGTCCTGTCCACAATTCTTTGAATCATTCCCTTTGTAACCTGCAAATAACGAAAGACTCCTTCCCACTCTATCCTCATCGTCCTGAAAGCACATCCATATACACTTATTCTGCAACATCCTACAACATATCCACCCACAATGTTGCATCACATTTCCATAGCAGATTCTGGACCTATAAATTCAACTTCTCAAATCACCATCACTTACAAGTTGCATCAAATAGTTAAACTATTTTCATAAATAACAACCGAAAAAAGAAGAGATATCAAAGCATAAAAAATGAATATCACGGATAAGAGAATAAATCGACATTTTTGAGTGCCAAGGGATGAGAAGAGTCAGATTTCTCAATAAACAGTCAACATATCAAGCCGACACCATAACCAGGTTGGACATTTGACGAAATGGTATATGTCTTCTGAATAGCTGCTTCAGTGGACATGCCAATATTACAAGTTCTTATTCTATTCAGAGTATAAAAGCAAGCAACGACAAGGGTGGGTGCTCAATGAAACACAATTCTACACATATTTTAATAGTATAGGAGTCAGATCAACAAAATTTATGCTGAAACACAGTTCTACACATATTTTAATGGTATAGGAGTCAGATCAACAAAATTGATGCACGCACCCAGCATAACGCTCAGCACTTGGAAATGCTTCATGCCTATGCCAAATGAACACAGCATCAACTTTCCCATCCATTTCCTCTGTACAAGTGATATCAGCAGATTTCATCCAATCAAGCCAACTTTAAGGCAACTTTTTCTTTAAAAGAAATGAAGGAAACAATTTTAGCATATTATGCCCTTCTGGATATTACCATTGTTCAAACTGGAAAACTTCACATAGTTGCTACAGCTGCCCCAGCCATGTTCGTCTCAGATACATCCTTAACTCATTAGGTGTTCTAGGTTTCTAGAAACCATTACAAATATTCTTTTTCTTTGTTTTTCCTTTTTATTCTTTCATCTACAAGTTCTACCTTATGATGCACCCAACTCTACTATAGATGTTCATCTTAAAACTCTGTAAAAAGTTCATCCGTAAAACACCTAAATTATGTTTCTCGAAGTTATGTAGAGAAGCATCATCGCCAACTTAGAAAGCCGGTCTAATCGTAGCTCATAATTAGATGTTACTAGAATTTTCATGATACATTATCTATAGGTATATATGCCATATCCATCCTTACCGATCTATGGCTGATAAATATCTAATACTAATAACCACAGATCACACTATTCAACACATAAACATGACACTGTCACATTATTCTGGCTGTTCCAGGTAAAGATGCCCCCAAACCAACTGACCATGGTAAATTAGGCAAGCAGAGTACAAGGGTCAAAACGAAGAGTGTATGCTTGTTAGTTCTGGAAATGGAATCGACAAATCTATCTCTATACTAAGACACTGTTATCTCTTTGAATGATGCAGGAATAGAAGACCTTCCATAAAAAGTGCAGAAGGAAACCTTTATTCTGAAACAAAAAACACAAGTAGATATTTTCTACAGCATTAATTTCTGTGTCCCGCTTCCAAGCAGTAGCTTTTTTCTTTGAGTAACATGAACTAAACATGATAGAACGTAATTGTACACTGAGTCACAAAATGTTTACAGTGAATATCGTAGTTCACTAGCAAGTAGAGAGCAGATCAGGTAGAAAGTTGAACTACAGGGGAAGGGGATAGGTTGCTCAAGCCAATTTGCTAATGCTTGAAATGGTTAAAAATTGGATCAAAGCCTGAACACCACAAGAAAAACAAACTTTTCACATAGTAAGTTTTACCAAGAGAGGTTTAACATAATAAGTTTTACCAAAAGAGGTTTAACATAATAAGTTTTACCAAAAGAGGTTTAGTTTGGGTTCGAAGATGTTTATTAGAGCAATATAGTGGTGGAACATATTTAGGTTTATGTCCGCTCTCAATAGCAAGAGTCCCCATGAAAACAGAACTCCCATCAACAATGACACATATCAACTATGAAGAAATGGCTAACAATGATGGAGGTAGAACTTAATGTTAAGGTTCCAAAAGTCCATGTCATTATTACTGCCAAAACCATGTTTCTGAAAGCAACAATTTACTAATTCACAACATACCCATTTAGGGTGGACTTCGATACAATCATCCTTTTTCCAAATATGAAAATTGAGCAATTATAATATCCATCACAAAAAACCTTAAACTTACATGGTCCCCAATAGATCTCAGGAAACACAACAAAAAGGCATATTAAATAAGAAAAAAACAACCATCAAAATAGCCCAGTTACCTATGAAAGGCTACGATTATCATATCCAGAATCCTTTTTTTAAAAACAAAATTCCCTTATTTTTTTAGCAACAGATCATGTGGCCTCATCCACGAGCTCAAGAACGTAGACCAACTGTATACTCCACCGCTTAAAACTTAAAATGGAAAAACTAAAAGGTAATAGAAAAAGGAATTAGAAGATAACTGTACAAGAGCTTTATGGATTCCAGGAACATTCAATCTGAGTGTAGGTCTTCTTCCATATCATAAACATCAGAATCTGAAAATGAAGAAGAGGAAGAAGAAGAAGAGGTGAGATAAGGGTTATTGAGCGGGGGGGAGCAGAAGAAGGTCCAGAGACAGAAGGCGAGACGGCGGAGCTGCTGAAAAGGGAAGCAGAAGAGGAGCTGGAGGACTTGATCGGTGCTCAGCCGCTCTGGGTTGCACGCTATGTATTGACACGCATTCGCCGATACCTTCGCCACCCGCACCACAAGAGGGCTGTTGAACACCATTTCTCTCCGTACCGACAATTCAAACAACTACCGATTCCCAATGTAATGCGTTCAGAAATAGGAATGTCTGATTTAAGTTTGCCTAAATTGATATTAATCTCTAAGATGATGATGTTTTTTCTTTTTCTTGGGTGAGTATTTTGTGTGAATCTTTGGATGGATGGGTTGGAAATTTTCGTTGGATTTGTTAGGCAAGTCAACCGGTGGCTTTACAATTGGATCATTTAATTATGGGTAGATGGCATTTCAACCCCTTAAATTTAACTGTTTTAGCAATTTACTCTGCAAAATCAATTTAAAAGCATTTTGTAATTTTAATTTTATATTTATTACAGTATTTTACATATAGTGTGCACAATTTGATATATCGATCAAACTGTATTAAAATCAAAATATTGGTACAAATCGAAATCAAATCGAAATTTTCGGTTTGATATTCTGTATGCATTTTTTTAAAATTTCGGTATTTGATTCAGTATCGATATTTGAATTCGGTATATCGTAACAAACCGAATACTAAATTCTTTTATATTTTAATTTATTTTTTAATTTTTTATTGATTAATTTTGACCTTCAAGTAGTTTTTAGTCTATTCTCCTTATGTTTAATTATTTAGTAATTAATTAATAATTATTTGATTGGTGCTTACGAAGATGACTAAAATTTAGTATGATAAATAAAATATTTTTTTAATTTTTAATAACTAAAAGAGTGTATTTTTTTGTTTGATTAAATGCATCACTGCTTACGAATTGAACTAAATATAATTGAATTCATTAGTTATTTTTTACTAGTCACAAAAGGAACAAACATATGAGCATATTTTTATTTTTAAAAATTCAATTCTTTACCTTTGTCCAAACAATAACCAATTTTTTGGTAATTCCCGAACCGAACTGAACCAATTTATTTCGATTCGATATTCAGTTTGATAAATTATCGTACCAAAATTTTAGTATGGTTCGGTATGGTATTAACAAATGCACATCCCTAACTTTGCCCCCTAATAATATTTATTGGATTACTCTTAGTCAACCACTGTCGTGTATTTTTTTTCTACTAAAAAATAAAATAAAATATTTTGTAATATTCATCAATAGTGAAAGTATAACAAAAAATAGTATTTTACTATAAATAATATCGATCACAGTACGAAAAGTATTTATATAATTATATAGGGATTGAAATTCAGTGTAGGAACAACGTGACTCATATTATATACGACCATTGTACACAACTAATTAATTTGTTAAGCATATTGTTGTCCTACTTTCACTATTGGCAATAATATAAAATTGTGACAAAATTTGTTACTTATCTCTTGAATGAGAAACAATGAAAAAAGTGCAAGACAACGACTTACGAAAAGCGTTCTAATAAAAAATTAATTTAAAAATATCATTGAGAAATAAAGTGCTATAATAAATATAAATTAAGGCGGTAAAATATTTTTAAATTAATTTTAAGGGGTAAAACATCAAAATAATTGGGAGAGATGGAGAAGAAGTGTCATTTACCTTTTATTTATTGGAGTAGTATATATAAATACCACATTCAAAGTATAGTATTAGAAAAATTTAAAGTTTGCGATAAAAATAATATGTGTCAAGATCAAAAATAAAATTACTCAATTGTTATAGAATATGTCGGATATAAAAAAAATATGATACTTTATTTGTTTTATAAAATGCACGATAATAGTCTTTATCGTATGTATCATTATATCATAATTTTTTGTTGTTAGATTTTATTCATATGTTGATCTTATGGATAAATTGACATATTTATATGCCACCAAACAACAAGAAAAAAATGAAAAATATCATTAAAAAAAATAAAAAAACTATATATATATCGATACTTTAAAAAAGATGTTAAACTTTTTAAATTAAAATTTTCACATACATATTCTTACTTAAAGCTTGAAATTGAATTTGATTGGTTTGGGGATGCCCTTCTTTACTTTTTTCATCATCATATATATATATATATATATAATTTCTCAATGTCAACCAACAATATCGTGGTTTTTAGCTTAAAATAATGCCAATTGTTTTAAAGGTTTTGTCACATGAAAATGGATGATATGCTAAATCTCATACTAATTTAATAATATATTATAAATTTAAAAATTAATTAAGTATTTATTGTAAATTGGGGAAGAGTGAATAAAATACGCAAAAGCAAAAGATTGGGTTGCGATTTCAACAAAAAACGCATTCTGTATCGCAGACCACATTTCACTCTTTGTCAGTGAAGGGTATGATCCTTCCTGACTGCAATAGAAAGTACAAGCTTGATTTACACTTTCTGTCGTTCAGTCAGCGAGAAATTTATTACTTCATTGACAAGAGTAGAAAGCGCAATCTTAAGTTGCGCTTTCATTTACTCCCCAACTCCTATATATACCCCGCCCTTCCTGGCTTTCCCTCACTTCCCTTCCCTTTCCACTTTTCCCTCTCCCTTCCATTCCCTTTCGTTCTCTTTGCCCCTCTCCCGTCTTCTTGTCTTCCCTCTCCCCATCAATCCACCGATAATTGAAGTTTTTGTTATTTTTTAATTTTTTTAATTAAGATAAATTGACTAATTCATATTTATGTATTTTTATTCAGGTAAATATTATTAGTGAGTGAGAGATTAAAGTATACGAATCATATTTTGAGTGTGACTTTACAGGTACCATATTTTAAATAGTTTAATTACAATGTGTGTATTTTATTATAATAATTGTGAAGTAGATGTATTATTATATTGAAAAAATAAATTTTGTTACAATGTTAGTATTTTTTGTTATAATGACACGTGAAATTACATATTTAATAGCATATTTTATATGTAGAGAGGTCAACCTTTGCATGCATATTTTTTTTTGTATTTTATATTTGTTATTTGATTTGAAAATTTTAATTAAAAATTGTTGAACTATTTAAAGAATCTTCCCTATGACTATCCTGATATGAAAGTAGAATAAGATTTCCTACAACAAATTTATGTGGTTTATAATGCTACTAATTTATATTATATAAAAAATATTCGTATTAACAATTAATTAGTTAAATTATTAATTAAATATTATATATTTGAAATTATTATATAAAATTCAAATGTTAATAACAATTTATATTACAAATGTAATGAGTATATGTAATTATATAATAATACTTAATAAATATTAGTTATGAATAGTTATTATTATAATTTATTAATTTAGTATATGACATTTACATATAATTATATAGGTTATTTTCAATTGTGCTATAATTATAGATTATTCAATTTATAATAATGATGCATTAAATAATAATACTTAATAAATAAATAATTATTTATAACTAGTTAACAAATTAATTTATTTAGTTTATTATTATATTACTAATTTGTATATATTAATAATTATAAAATATAATAATTATGAATTTACTAATATAATAAGCTAATAATCTCGTATAATTGTTGTAACTTTCTTATGTCATACCAGTATGTTTATCACGTACATTATTTTTAATATATATTGCAGATATGACATGGTCTCGCATTACTATATTGGTACCAAGACGATTATGTTCGCGAGTTAACATTATTCAATAACAATAAATATTAAGTTTGATAAATATTTTGTGATTATTATTGTGTAATACGCTACTATGAAGATCTCGTTGCCCATTGATTAACTATGCCATTGTGAAATTCCATCACCCAGAGCAGATCATGCGTCAGTTTGGCATGCGCCAATATATTCCACCCGATATACCAGTACATGAGGAGACTTTACATGATGTAGACCGTAGGAGACACAGTGGAGATGATTGAACTTAATATCACCAAGAGTATGTATCGCAGTGGGCAGATAGACATCAGTTTATTATCGTCAGCCCTCCCATTATTAGGTCAAATAGTACTGAGCCTTGATGTATGGATTGGTGCAATCGGATTACACGCGCGTCTGATATCACAATCTCATTTGCCTATATAGAAGGGGTACCAGTCTTCACACATATCAGATTTGGAAGATATGGTAAGACATTCATTAATAATAATTTTTATAATGTGTTTGCATCATATATATGATATTATTTAATATTATTCTTTTTTTGCACGTATTTTAGAATATGACGGTTGAGATGATTAAACTCAATACTGATTGCGTGAACGAGAAAGATATAACTTCACTTATGCAGTTAAAGAGTGAAGCTATACACGCCATTGATGATTTCAGACGCTTACTTCATAGATAACAAGATATTATAAATATGTTAATGCCACCATTACAAGATACAGGCAGAAGGACCATAGGCACAACAGAGCAGTAATGTGGGTCCTTCTACCTCGACATGTGCTCGTTTACTAGCTATGTTTCTACATTATACGACATTTCTCATCTATTTATATTTAGTGTAGCAGATGAGGCGAGTCCATCTACTTCGACACATATTGTATCATATGGTTTGGATAGCACCGTCAATTATTATGTGCCTCAACATATATAACCGGATAACCTATTCACTCCTTATTGGGGCATGCCACCATCTACGATGTTGTTCTCTATACTACTCAATTCAGAGTTAGACATGACACAAATACCGTTTGTTCAGCAGCATCTAGGATACGATTCTGGACGTAAAAAGTTTATTGTTTTGCATGTTGTATTTTCACATCTAGACAACAGATATCATAATCATGGAGAGTCAAGTTCCACAACTTCATCAACTTCAATTTAAACTATAATACATATGTTGATGATCCGACCCAAATCAATCACATGATACTGATGCTGCTGTTGTTGAGAATGAACGTCGAAATAGACGATATCGCCATTAACGTACTTGTGGCACTAGTGGCAGTTTTTAGTATTTTTTTTATTCTTATATTTTTCAAAAATTTTATAATGTATATATCCAATACTGAAATTATTATTCAAAAAAATTAATTGTGTGATTATGAAGAAAAATAGTATTGTTACTATCTTTATTAAAAATATTTAAATACATATTGTATAAATTTAAACACATATTATAGCTTAAGAAAAAAATATTTAAACAATATAAATTTATGTTATTTATTGTATAATATTATTATAACTTAAGTAAATAATATTATTACAATAATATTGTATTATCAAATATGTTTGTTTAAATTTTTATCTTTGTTAATTATGTGTGTGTGTATATATATATATATATATTAGTTGAAGTTGCGCATGTACTAATATTTAAAAAAAAAAATTGAAAGCATATAGAGTTGGGCTTTCAACAAATTTTTAATCCCATTACACAAGATTATTAATTAATTTTTAAATTTGTTATAAACTATTAAATTGGTCCTAAACCTCTTCCCTTCATCACTTTTTCAAAGATTTTAAAATCACCTCTTGTATTTGTTCTATACGACTTTGTCATTTACAATACCAATATTTTTTATCTATATTCTAATTAAGATTTAAAATCATTTGCATTTAGAAGCTAAAAAAGACTTTGAAGTAATTCCCTAATCTCATTTCTCTATATAAAGATACTACAGTCTAATTAATAATGTTTCATTCCTTCTTAAAGAATGATGATTTGATACTTGTTTCTCTTGTAATATAGGGTTAACCTCATACATAGATATTTTTATAATATAGATCATAAATAATGAATGGATTGCTTTATATCAAATAAGTTTAAAGATTAATCACAGTTTGTAATTCAATGATAGATACAAATTATCCAGAGCAGTGTAACTTGTAATGATAGGGCAAACATGCAATTCCAAGTATATCATATGCGTCACCAACAAACTCTTCAACTTAGTTTGTATGTGATTAAACATTTTGTGATTTTTATTTTTATTTTATTATCAGGTTTCCACATTTCTTTGGTTCAAAACTAATTTGGAGAGAGAACTGATATTCTCATTATTCGGTCCTCCAATAAATTCCCACTCGAAATGAAATTATTTTGTTCTTTTAAATTTACCGTAAGTGTGGACAGACTCCAAAGGACTACCGTACATGCGACACTCTGCTTCGGAGAAGACCTATTGCACTTTTTCCCAAATGCTCGTCACTGCACGGTACCGCGCGAGGCAACATTTTGCCTATTTAACCATCTCTGAATGCGACTTTAGTAGAAGATTCGATTGGAGCTGCTTCCCTTCAATCTTCGTCGCTCAATGCTCCTTACTCCCTCCAGATATGCAGGCACACGGGTACCTAGCTAGTGTTGGGCACCTCCTCCATTGAAGGTTGTGGTAGCTCCAACTCGATTGCCACATGGGGCTGTCCCTGTCACCGTAGTCGCCGTTGGTTCACCGTTACCGGCCACCGGAATCACTACGCCGTTCTGGGGATCTCACCGAACGCTTCCTCCTCAAACGTTAGGAGGGCCTACCGTCTCCTCGCTCTCAATGTACCCTCCAAATCACCACCTCTGATCTTGCGTGATAACCAATGCATCACTCCGTGGAGCAAATCAATTGGATGACTATGGAGAATTGGGGATTGGTGAATTGTTTCAATTTTCACTTGAAATGGATCGGTATTCCGTCATTCCTTCTTGGTATTTTGATTTCTTTGTTATTTCTATAGAGAAACAGGTTGTTTCTGGTGGAAAAACTAATGGCTTGCACTCATGAATTGCTTTATAAAAAAAAATATCATAAAAGAATTAGAGAATATCTAGTTGCAGTATGCTTGCTCTCTCATTTTTTATTTTTTATTCTCAGTCTTGTGGTATGCATAATTAGTTTCTTGGCATCGACGAAGTAAAATCCACATGTGCATGTTGCAAGTGTAGTTTCTACTTTCTTGAGTTCTACATACACAATCATAATATATCTCCATACACTGTTACGACCTCCGAAATTCTTCAAACAACCGTGCATGGTTGGGACAAAACTCTTTTGTAAAGTTACAGAATTACCCTATTATTTACACCATAAAAGAGCTGTATGCCTAAAATTGTTCTTTGGATGTGTTGTGTTGATATAAGACGATACAACTTGGTGGGTAAACCCATGTACAAAAGCAAGATAAAATAAAAAAACATCTCAGCAGGACTTCGTATATATCAACAATTATGAAGGTAACATTTAAATTAGCCTACGGAGGAAACATTATCCACTGGATTATTAAGGAAACAGGAATCATCTGACTCATAAATTTTTACCTCCTTCTGGTCTTTGTTCACTTCTTGTCTTGTCGGATAGGAATGGTTCGGGGTTAAGGGCATCTATACGTGTATTCTGACTTTGAGATTCTCCTCAGTGATGGTGCATGTTGCCAAACCATAACTTTGCAGTTATTTGATGACAAGGAAGTGGGAGCTACTGTGGCTTTCAAGAGCATCCATCTTGCATATGATGTGAGCAACTTCCTTTTTTCTCTTTTAAGCTGATAGTTTTGTTCTTAATTTATGTAGTATCGACTTTTTGTCTCGAAACGCAACTCAATTACAACGTTTAATTTGTGATTTTGGGGTGAAGCTCTTGAATTAACATTATAGCAAATCAACTTGATTTTGGAGGAGATCAACCCGTTGACTCTACCTTCAAATTTTCAAATACACAAATTGTTGTTCTTGATGAGAAAAGTTATATCATTTGAATTATTGTACTCCAAGTCATTCATCAAATAAATATAATTTGAATTGGTACCATTTTCTTGTGTTTTAGTTTCAAACTCGGAAGTTGTTTGTGCAAACCTAATTTTGATTCCTCAAATTTTATGAAGATTTGTGGGGAAATAAGCCGAGGAAAGAAGTTCTACACCAATATTTCGGCCACCCTTTTAAGTTTTGCCACATTTAATGTTGATGCTGCATGAAATTTGGAAAATTGGTTGTAGGAACCTAGACAAGCTATCAATTCTACCCTGAAAAACTCTGGAACCTTTTGCATTGCTGAATATTACACTTTTAAACTTCCAAATCTCTGTGTACTTGGTAAGAGCTAACTTCAGTTACCTATCTCCCATTAGCAGCAGCATAAAAGTTTACAAATAACGACAAATTATATCTGATGCAGATACTGATTAATGAAACAACAAGAAGTGAATATGATCAAGCCCTTCGACATCTAGAGAGTACTGGAAGGCCTTTGGGAGATGAATGGGCCATTCATCCAGAAATACTGGGATCAATATAACACTAGGGAAGAGCAATTTCCCTTTTACGATGATGCAAACAAGGAGGTGTCTGAGGAAGAAAACACAGATGAGGAGAGAGGCTCCTTCATCGAGGTGCTTAGATCAGCTTTCCTCTCTCTCTCTCTCTCTCTATTGCAGACGGTGGGCATCCAACTATCTCTCACATATAGCATCTTTATGGTTTTGATTGACCAGAAATTGGATGCAGGATATAAGTTTGGTTATTTATTTGCATGGGTATTGGGAGGAAGAGGTGGCATTTTGCTTACTATGTTCCTATCATTTGCAAGTTGGGTTTGCGACAAAACGAGCAGCAGTGTTGTTGCTTTGGTAGTTGTTGCCATGTGGTTTGATTCAAATCTTGCAAGATATGCCCCGCTTCCCCAAGGTGCTCTTCTAACTCTTTTGTATATGCCGATCAGGCTACAAGTTGATCTAAACTAAAGCTGCTGTTGTTGCCACTGATGTTCTGTAAGGAATATAAGCGCTGCAGTTCTGTGGTGGATGTTTCTTATATATTTCATGAAAGAAAAATGAACATCCGTTATACTCTGTTACTTGGTCTGAAATACTTTTGTGAATATGAAGCATGAGCTTGTTGGATAAGAAACAGTATCTCCATGGATGTGAAATTGTAAAAATTAGATTTTCTTACTCGTGTACTTTCTTCCATCAAAATCACAAATATCTGATGGTTTAGCTTCTCCATAACTTGATAATCAGTGCTGTATACAATCTTAGGTATTTGGATTTGCCCATTTCGTTACATACTGAATTGTGTGCTAATTGAAACTTTATGATTTGCATTAATTTTTGGGTTAAAAGAAGAATAGTTATATTTGTTGCTATTGTTGAAATGAATTGTGTATGAGTGTGGACATTGGAAAACATAAACGTAATTGTTCTTCATTGATGTGAAAAATATGAGTCAAATAAAGTTACTTTACATCTGGATGATTTGACAAAACATCTTCACCAGTTGCTGCTTGTCTAACATAAGATGTGGAAAGGATCTTGAGAGGGAAGAGTAAAAGAAATCACATTTTTTCTTATAATATATGATTGATCAAAGAATTATCCATACGCCAGAATCAGAAAACAGTTACATCGATCTGTTGTCAATATTGTTTTTTAATCGACCTCTTGGAAACAATTACCTAGAGAAATGATTTTACAGAAACAGGATTGAAAGCCATTTAGCTGTCCAATTTCTAGCTGGTCTTAGCTTCCTGGCTGCTGTTTAATTGTTTGATTTTCCTCCACAGGTATCGCCCGCTTGCCATATCAACGAACACCCAGAAGCCATTTTGTAACATCTGTTTCAAAAGAAAATGTCAGAAAGTTTGGAGAAAGATAAGAAAGTTACTACCAAAATAAAACAACGTCAAAGAAAAAAAACATACAACAATCCTATTTCCCTGGACCTTGAGAAAATGAAATTCTTCTTTCTCTATTCTGGAACTCCTTTCTTGGGTTGAATCCTCTGGTATGGCGAAATCGGCTTCATCGGAAGAGCTTACCGTCTTCCATGCGAAATACCCTGCTAAGACTGCCGAAAAGAACACCAAGATGAATCTCAAAGGGCACATTTCTGGAACTCTTTCCCTAATATTGGGCCTTGAGGCGGCTTGTCAATCGGAATTTTTTGTATTCTGATTCCCTTGTTTTGGTGGGAGATGGCAATGGTTTTGATGAAAGAAGATGATGGGCAGGAACTAGGAAGAGGGGGAAACGGGGAATGGGGATGGTGATCCTACATTTTATATATGTGAGAAACGCGTTAGTTGGTTTATGACTTTGCGTTTCTTTGTTGTATGCCAAGTCAAAGGTGCTACCACCAACTGGCATGCAAGAAAGGAAAAGGTTGCCAGTTCTAGAAAAAAGTCTTTGAAATAGTGCTCATTTGATAAGGTCAATTCCAAGCACTCACTCCACCCAAATTAGGAGGGTAGGTAAGGTGCACCCATCGCATGTTCCACCTCTGCCTCGTATCATTCAAGGTATAGAAACTTAATTAGGAAATAAAAACATTAAGATTGTTGCCCCCATGTTTCGAATATGCTTTGTAGCAGACAGTTGTTCATTTAACTTTATACCTCTAAGGCCCCGTTTCATTTTGATAGTCGGATGTGGGATAACTGGTAAAAATTGTCAACAAATATTTTGAGATAACTGGTAAAAATGAGCAACAAATATCGTATATACTTGGGTTTGATTGATATTGTGATATTTTATTATCAAATTTGATCAAATATGTACTTGTGTAATAAATAATAATGAGTATGATAAATTCACCTTAATACCCTTAATGACATAAGCCAAATTAGGTTGATGTTTTTATTTATTTATTATTATTATAATTAAATTAGGTTGATGTTTTACCCCCCCCCCGCCCCCCCTCTCACCCCCCAGCTTTCACTTTTTCCCCTCGTTGTCCCCGTCGCCGTGAGCTTGTCCTTGTCCACTTCCATCTCCTTCAAGTCATTCATCACCAACATTACTAAACTCATTCCATTTCAATTCAAAGCATTTAAGAGAGAGAGAGACCAACCACGAAATGAGGAAACTCGATCCATAGCCAATGTTCTTCAGAAGAGAGTGGAATATCAATTGGCCTTTCCTTGTGGGATTCGCCATTACTGGATCCATCATCACCAAGTTCTCCCTCAGCCTCACCGAGGAGGACGCAAAGAACTCTCCATTTGTGCAGAGGCACCACCGAAAAATGAGAATATTAGTACCTAATTTGCTAGGTCAATAAAGGTGGAGACAGATCTTTCATTTTTGCTTCCTTTTGCTTTAATATCAGTTATCACCTGGATGATTTTGATGGCATAAATCTTTTTTGTGTGTGCTTTTCTCAGAGGATGGTACTGTGATGAATTATGTTTAGTTAAAACTTAAAAAAAAAGGTTTTATTTCAATTCAATCACCCCTTGAGGAAAACACACCCTCCCCAAAGCCAATTACAATGACCAGAAGAAAATGAGGATGTACACTCCAAAATTTATTTGTTTTTAGAGATGGCAAATATTGTAATTTCACTTTCTAGGTTTAAGGATAAAATAGACAATTTGCACATCTATAAGTTCGGTGGGCTGTAGGATAGTTGAATCTCACTCCTCATGGCTGGGATTTGTATCAAAGAATCATATAAATTTGAAATTGGATCTTGTGGCGTCCGGGTGGGCCTAAATCCTCAAAATATGCATTGGACCAGGTTGGATTGTTTAGTAAATCCAACTCACTCCGCGAAAGTAAATGAGGCCCAAGTTGAGTAAATTATGGATACGCCATTATGAATTCTTATTACGTTGTCTTGAAATTGTTTAATTTCTTTTATTTGTAAAAATAATTGTTTAATTTCTTTTATTTGTAAAAACAATTATGAGATAATTTTTATTTTATTTTACTATATATCATGTTCCAAATGCAACTTTCGGACTCCAAATTTCGTTTTCTTACATTTTTTACCCGATTTCACTTTATAAACTACAGCATAACTTGCAATAATTGTCCATTCAGTATGAGTCATATTTTGGTAGGAACCAAACCTTTAAGAAGAAACATATACTGTAAAATTATTGGGCTGAGATCCTAGAATGTGTGTTACATTAATGGGGCCATTCTCATTGACTTACCATCTTACATGTGTAGAGTGACTAGGCCTTTGTTTTGCATATGAAATGAACCCTATGGTTGTGGACTGAAAGTTTGGTGATTCAGAGGATTAAAGTGTAAGAAGTAAGAGTTATGTGATAATTTACTTTGGAACAGATTCGAGCCTTTACTTGCCTAACCTGAACGGAATCAAGTTTGTCTCTTGATCTTCTTTCTTCTTTTTGGGTTATTTGCATGACTCTGTCATCTGGCCTCTCGAGCCAACTGAAACTATTCATGTGTATGGAGAATAGAATCTATTGCCTGTGAGCTTGCAGTCCTCAACTATATTAATTATTTGAATATCAAGCACACCATTGTTCCATGCTTTGAAAAAAAAAAGGAACTAAATGTGCAGAAATAAGCATCTGTGCTGATATATACATGTGCAGTAATTCCAAGTGATTTACAAGCCCACAGATAAAATAATCCTTCAAACCTACAAGTTTTAAGATCATATATATGATCAACCATCTTCACAGTCATATTGATTCGAGTCGTCGGGACCAAATCTAACAGTATCATAAAACAAACACTGTGATGGTAGGAACTGCTTGCTGGAGAGGACACCCAATGTATTTAACTGCTGTCATCAATTATTTTTAATTTGGTCAAACTAAATCATCTGCTAACCAGTACATGCTTACAATCACGTTGCTTTCTCTTTTTTCTTTCCAAGATTAAAAGTAGGAGTAATAAATTAGTACCCAAAAAAGAAGGTGATGTACGTAGTTATCGTGCTCTTTTATATTTCGTACTACTGCTGAAGTCGTCTTAAAGAATACCAAATTGTTATGCACTATACCTTTTCGTTCCTTCATTATTAGGTCTTCATCTTACATCATATGCTTAGGCATGCATGCAATTCTATCAATTGGAATGGAAAAGGAGGTCCACTACTACTAGAGCAAAAGCTCCTAATCGATGAACAAGAAACGCAAAACTTTGAAGACCTCCTAGTTTCTAGCTAGTTAGTCATATATATACTTTTTCTTTTTAGTTAAGAAAAAGGCGAAAAATTAAATAATTCTATATATCATTTCAGACCAAAAAATTGACCTTATTGAAAAAAATAAAAGCGCATCCTCATTTTGATTAAAAGAAAGCATTCTAGCTGTGGAGAGGGAGGCGATCAATAATTAATTCTGATTTAAAGGGAATCTTTTAGTGCTTGCAATGGTGGGTTCCAAAAGATTCCGAGGAGGATTCCATCTAAAAGATTCTCTAGAGAAACATTGTATTCAGATCATATAGGATAATGCGTGGGTGTCAACTTTTTCTCTTTTAAAGTTTAGGGTTGTGTTGGTGGATTGGTCAATAATTTATTGCGTACTTGCGTGCATTACTGGCACTAAAAAACACGTCTATAGACGCCCGGCTTCACACATACCATTCTAATCATCATATACATTTTGCACGCTTTACTTTTAATTTGTTTGAGCAATTCTGCAATTGGTGGGCTTCTTCTATCTATTTCAATGAGAGGGTGAGAGCCAAATAATTGTAACGGACTTTATGGTAGCTCAAGAAAAGTTGCATCAACCAATAAGGTTATGCAAACCCAAAAGAAAAGCTTTCTGATGATATATATATAGTGCTGGAGAATGTGGATTCCTTTTCAGATTATATATATATATATATGTATGTATCTCACTGTGTGTATATCAATATGGATTTTAATCTTTGCAATGCTTAAAAGGCAAGAGTAGTGTGTGAAGTGAGAAAACGTTGTAATTATTGGTATATAGTAGTGGAAATCCTACTGACTACTTTGTTGATGACCCTTAAGCCCTTGAGTGACCTATTGGAGTGTACCAATAACTAAATTAACGACAACACCACAATTAAAGCTAGTTAGCTATATGAATAAGTTTGAGCGAGCTATCCTTAATTTCCAGTTTAGAGGAGAGTGATGACAAGACTTGAGTGGGGGAGGTGCTATCTTTGTATGATACTCTTTTCTGCTGATTGGCTTCACCCACTTTAATTTTCTAGGATACTTTATATATATAAACAAATATATATTGATGAAAAAACTTAAACTTACTTTACTGCCAATTGACTCCTTGGTTCTATGCAGCACTAGTATTTGTTAAAGGCTCAAATGAATTTGAAAGAGACATTGTCATATATTGATAAATGAAACATAATTAGTATTGATGAATTTTCTGCTCGATTTTTTATGAACAGGTGCAACCTTTTGAATGAATATTTTAGATTGAAATTGAAAAAAATTGAATTTCAGTTATAATTTAAAGAGATGTCTTGAAATGAAAAGATATCTCTCGAAGGAAAAATTGCATTAATTGATGCATTGCTTCATTTCAAGTACCTTATTTCTATTTAAATGTTTCTAGATTTTTATTTTTAATTTTACGTAAGTTCTGGAATTCAATATTGTTGCTAGATATTTAATTCAAGATTTGTTGTTTCTTGGGGTAATTTGCCATAAAACTCTTCAACAAACTTTGAGAAGTGATGGCAAATAAAACTTGAAAGGAAAGTAGCCTATACGTCTCAAATCCAAAAACTTTCCTATGTTTTCTTTGCCTTACATTCTTGTTCTATTCCAAAATACTTCAACAATCTTTAAGGTTTTATTTTACAATGGAAGCTGAAAAGAATATGACATCTTTTCTGAATCCAAATGTTCAACTTGATCGATTTGATGGCTCCAACTTCACCCACTGGAAAGAAAAATTATTTTTTCTACTCGTTGTCCTCAAAATCACCTATGTTTTTGATCCAAAATTGGAGCCTCTTTCGGAGCTGAAAGAGAATGATTCGGATAAAGTCAAGGCCGCTAGAAAGAAATGAACAGATGACATGGTGATATACCATGGACATATTCTCAACACTCTCTCCGATAGGCTTTATGATCTCTACAACTCAATGGAATCACCAATAGAGATATGGAACACACTAGAGTATAAATACAAAACTGAGAAAGAAAGTACGGACAAATTTCTTCTAATAAAATATCTAGAGCTTGTTATGTTTGATACCAAGTCCGTTCTTGATCAAATACGTGAGTTTCAAGTCATTGTTACAAAGTTTCCAGAATTAAAAGTTGAAATTTCTGAAGCATTCCAAGTGGGGGCTATCATTGTTAAATTGCCTCAAAGTTGAAATGATTTTAGAAAGAAACTCCTCCACAGGAGAGATGACATAACTTTGGAGAAATTATTGCAAAAATACTTAAGGATAGAAGAAGAGAGTATGTCTCATTATTCTAAGAATAAAATTGTTAATTTTTCCAAGGTTCATGTTGCTAAAGCTAGTAAGTTCAAAAAGAATTTTAAAGTCAATAATGACAAGAAATGCAAAAGGTCTGGCAATGATTAGAGAAAGTTCTCTGGATCTTGTTTTAATTGTGGAAAGAAAAGGCATCGAATAAATGACTGTAGGTATAAGAAGAAGAGGGAAGAAGTTAATGTCAATAAGGCAAATGTTGTTGAAAAGAAAATTGAAGAAATATGTGATTTCTAAAATGAAAATTGGAATGGTCATTGCAACTAAGTCATATGATTGGTCGCTTGATTCTGGAGCTACTATTCATGTCTACAATGACAAGAAGTTATTCTCGTCATATGAAGTGGAAAATGAAGGATAAATGATTCCTATGGAGAATTATGCTGTTGCAATGGTTGTTGGAAAAAGAAATGTTGAAATCAAATTTTCTTCTCAATAGAAATTGATCTTAACCAATGTTTATCATATTCCCAATATTAGGAAGAATCTTGAATCTGTAAGTCTCATGTGTAAAAATGGCCTAAAAGTTGTACTTGAAGGCAATACATGTATTGTGACTAAGAATGGAGAGTTTGTAAGAAAAGGATATTCTTGTGATAGTATGTACAAGCTTAGCATTGATAATAATAAAGTGATGAATTATATTTATGCTATTAATTCCTTTAATATTTGGCATCCTCGCTTATATATTTAAATTTTAGGTCTTTAAAATACATGTCTAAACATGACTTGATAAATTGTAAAGATGTAAAGTTTGATAAATGTGAAATTTGTTTACAAGCAAAATTAAATAAAAAGCCCTTTCCAAAAGGTGAAAGAAATACACAAATATTAAATATTATCTATACTGACATTTGTGGATTTAATGGTAACTTAATAAGAGGAGGACAAATATACTTTATCATTTTTATTGATGATTGCTCTAGATATACTTGTGTATATTTATTGAGAACAAAAGATGATTTTTGAAAAGTTTAAACTTTAAAGTTGAAAATCAAAAGATAGAAAAATCAAAGTACTAGAAGTGATAGAGGTGATAAATATTTTTCAAATGAGTTTGATATTTTTTGTTAAGAGCATGTCATTATTCACTAAAAGACAACTCCTTTTACTCCTCAACAAAATGCTTTGGTTGAAAAAAAATAGAAACTTTACAGACATAATTAATTCTATGCTTCTTAATGCTAAATTACCAAATAATTTATTGGGGGAAGCTTTACTTACTGCATGCCATGTTTATAATAGGATAACATCCATGAAAACTCATGTTTCTCCATATGAATTATGGAAAGCAAAAAAACCAAACTTGATGTATGTAAGAGTATGGGGTTGTTTGGCTTTTATAAAGTGCCTGATTCTAACTTGTCAAAGTTAGGTGCAAGGGGAATTAAATATATTTTTGTTGGATATACTAAAAATTCCAAAGCCTATAGATTATTGAATCTAGATTCCAATGTAATTGTGGAATCAAGAGATGTTGAATTTATTGAAAATAAATTTAGTGTTGATTCTACAATAAATTTAGAATCAAATAGTAATCAAGATGATAATGCTCGTAATACCTCTATAAACAATAAAAGAAAAGAGTCTATGATATTTTTTGAACCAAGGAGAAGTCAATGTAAAAGAAAGGAAAAACACTTAGCTTCAATTTTATTTCATCTCAAGCTTTAACATTTTTGGCTGAAGGAGATAGAAATGGTATACTTAATAAAATACCTTTAGTGCTTAATATAGAAGAAGATTCAAAGATATTTAGTGAAGTCATGTCATAGAGAGATGCCTCCTTTTGGAGAGAGGCTATAAATGATGAAATAGATTCAATAATATCTAATCAAACTTGGATTTTCATTGATCTTCCTTTGATATCAAAACCAATAAGCAGTAAATGGGTATTTAGAAGAAAGTATAATACTGATGGGTCTATACAAACTTTCAAACTAGATTGGTAGCCAAAGGGTTTACACAAAAATATGGTATAGACTATTTTGATACATATGCTCCGGTAACTAGATTAACATCTATAAGAGTGCTATTTGTTATTACTTCAATACATAGCTTGTATGTGCATCAAATGGATATAAAGACAGCTTTTCTAGATAGTGACTTAGATGAAGAAATATATATGAAACAACTCGAAGGGTTTATATTGCCTGGAAATGAGAAAAATTTTGTAAGTAAAATCACTTTATAGATTAAAACAATACCAAAACAATGGCATGAAAGTTTGATTCTTTCAAGCATAATAATGCAGATAAGTGCAAATATTCTAATTTTACAAATGATTTTGGTGTGATTCTATGCTTATATGTTGATGACTTGCTCATTTTTGGAACTAATATGCAAGGGGTACATCATATTAAGAAGTATCTAAATTCACAATTCAAGATGAAAGATCTTGATAAAGTAGATACTATCTTAGGTGTAAAAATTAAGAAACATAGTGGGGGTTATCCATTGTGTCAATCTCATTATATTGATAAGTGCTTATTAAATTTAATCATTTAAAATTTAAAAAGCTAATACTTTATATGATTCTATATTAAATTGTTGAAAAATTCAGGACAAGCATAACACAACTAGAATATGCAAGTGTAATTGGTAGCTTGATATATGCCACACATTGTACAAGACTAGCATTGCATTTTCAGTGAGCAAAATGTCTAGGTTTACAAGTAACCCAAGTATTGAGCATTGAAACGCTATTGGAATGATACTTGGTTATCTTAAAAGAACCATAAATATGGGCTTATTTTATAATGATTATCCATAATATTATAAGGATACTTGGATGCTAGTTGGATAACTAATGTAAGTGATTATAAATCTACTTCAGGATGAATTTTTACAATTGCAGGAGAAGCCATATCTTGGGCTTCCAAGAAACAAACTTGTATAACTCACTCTACAATGGAGAGTGAATTTATAGCTCTTGCTGCTGCAGACAAAGAAACAGAATGACTGAGAAATCTACTAATTGATATAAAGTTGTGGCCACAACCGAGGCCATCTATTTCTTTGTATTGTGATAGTCAAGCTACATTGTCTAGAGCTTATAACAAAATTTATAATGAAAAATCTAGATATATTAGCTTAAAATATGAATATATAAAGCAACTAATAACTGATTGAGTTATTAATATTGTTTATGTTAGGACAATAAAAATCTAGCATATTCTTTAACAAAGGTCTTACAAGAGATTTAGACAAATTAAAATCTAGCAGATCCTTTAACGGAAGGTCTTTCAAGAGATTTAGTCAAGGAAACATCCAGTGGAATGGGACTGAAACCTTTCTTTGAAAGAATCACTAGTAATGGTAACCCCAATTATGTAATAGTTACCACTATTCCATAGTTAAATGGGTAAGAACAAGTTATTGTTATGTGATCGTTAGCACCAAAATTTTATTAGTGTCTTCCAAGATGTTTAGTGCAATTAGCTACGTGTGGAGGATGAGTATGAACTCTTAATGAAATTCAAGTCACAAAGTAGCTAGAGACATAATTTGAATTTCCACATAAATGAACACAAGAAATTGTGTCGTTTCTAATTTCTAACAAGACCGTGGTTTAGTTTTGTAAGTGTTTATGAATCCAAGATGGAGCACAATGCCGAAATAGTGCTAAATAATTAGAACATAACTTGAAATCTAAAGATAGCTCATATGTGATGCATTTCCAGTATTTACTTAAGAGACAAAGTTTAATACAAAGCACATTATTGTCTTGTAAATACTTTGAATTGTCTTCACTAATTAAAGGTTAAAATCGAAAGATACCTTTTTGTATGTATAAGTTTATCATTATTTTGGAACATATTACAATCTAGTGGAGAATTAAAAGAGATATTGTAATATATTGATAAATTAAACAAAGTTACCACTGATGAGTTTTCTACTCATTTTTTATGAATAGATGTAACCTTTTGAATGCACATTTCAAATTCAAATTGAAAAACTTGAATTTCAGTTATAATTTGAAAAGTTTTGAAATGAAAAGACATCTTTTGAAGGAAAAGTTGCATTAATTCATGAAAGGATGCATTGCTTCATTTTAAGTATTTTATTTCTATTTAAATGTTTTCAAATTTTTATTTTTGTTTTCACTTTAAGTTATGGAATTCAATATTATTGTTGGATATAGAATTCAAGATTTGTTGTATCTTGGGGGTAATTTGCCATGAAACTCTTTAGCAAACTTTGAAAAGTGAGGGCAAATAAAACCTTAAAGGAAAGTAGTCTGCATACCTCCAACCCAAAAACTTTCCTCTGTTTTCTTTGTCTTACATTCTTGTTCTATTCCAAAATACTTCAATAGAATTGGAATCGGAATTAGACCTATTCCCCAATATTGGAAAAAGTTGGCGTCACTGATCGTGGATTATTGATATAATTGTACAATATGTGTTACACCAATGCATGATATCAAAAGTGTTTATGAATAATTGTCAAGTGTCCTATTTTGTAAAAATAAAATATTAGAGACATGTCAATGGTAGCCATGTTCAATATTTTTTTTTTTTTAAGGAATATATATATATATATATATATAATTTATAAACTTATATTCAAAAAATATAACCAAAAGTAGGTGGAGGATAACACCACTCATCATCTTCAAGGGCCGCTTTTGATCACAATTTTGTCCTGGTATTACTACCTATAAAGAAGAGAGGGGAAAAAAAAAAAAAAGAGGAAAGTGGAAAACTAGTGATGGTGATATAATGGAATTCGCTTTTCTCTCCGTAATTCAGCTTCAGTTACAAGTTTAGTTCTGAGAATAGGTAATAAAATCAATTGATGGAATCATATCCTAAAAGATACACATAAGTCAGCTAGTACTATATAGATATTAGGGAAAGTTGGAACAAGGAAATAGGGTTTAAGTAAAATAGGAGAAAAAAGACAAGTAGTGAGAGATTAATGAATGCGAAACGTGCTTGGAAGAGGGCAAGTAATTAGTAATTATAAGAGGGAATTGGTGGGAATCGCGTCAGATTCAGTTACCAGCCGCAGTATGTTTGAGAGACAAAAGGGTTTGGGGTTCCACGTCTGAAAATACTAGTAACTAGAAGCATTTTATTCTTTTTCTTTTCTTTTCTTTTGTGTGGAAACTGAACGAGCATACTGGAGTACAAGCAACAAGCAATAAGCCCTTGTAAGTGGAGTGGAAAACTAATTAAAGAAAGTTGATGCAGCTGATTCTGCTGATGTTTATAGGAGGTACCAAGGCAGGGACACACACTCACTCACTCACTAATTACTGCTAATAGTGCCAGAATCAAATAAAGAATCATATTCAATTATTCATATTCCTATTCTCATGGCATAATACATCACAATCACAATTTTTAATTTTCTGCTGGCCACCAAGCATCATCGTCATCATAATTTTTATCCACCAAGTATTGTACACTAATAAGTACACACACACACACACGTACAAGAATGTATATATATATATATATATATGGGTGTCCCAAGACTTTGGATTTGGGCTCAGCTAGCAAGCCAATATTCCTGACAGAGGAACTGATTCTCATTCTTATTATTTCCTTCCTGTTTGCTTGTTATTTTTCTTTGTTGCAAATTCTGTCTATATAAATATATCCCTTCCTTGTTATCAGAGTTGCAGTGCTTCTCTAGTTCCAGTTAAGAGTGCATTGAAATTGATTGCCGCTGGAGTTGTTTTTCTCGTCAATTTTCAGGTATGAGACACCACCATCTTCTACCTACAACTGCGTTTTTTTTCTTTTGGAACTCAAATTGATTTACTTGTTCCACTTCTTAATCTTACTTTACCCTTCTCTTTTCTTGCGCCAATTACAATATCATTTTTTTTTTTAACATCATGACTGGAGCACCCCTTGTCTATTAATACATGAGCTTTAACTCTTATTAATTATTGGGTTAATAACACAGTCCCACGAACATAGCTCGTGTCAATTTTTTAAAATGGACACCTTGTCCTCTATAAAAAAAAACTCTTAATGTAATAAAATTTGAAATTTCAACTTGTTAACTTTGGAAAAGAGAATTACATAAATAACATTTGTAGTACTTTGAACTGACACAAAATTCACTATACATGTGCGTGGAAAACTAAATACCAAAATTGTAACGAAAATTAGAAGGAAATAAAAAAGGAAAAGGGTATGCAGGTTTTCTTTTCTATGGGTATTATGCAAGCACTATTTATATTTTATTCTTGGTCTTTGTCTATTTCACCAACTCCCTAGATTTAGGAGGGATAATTTCCCCGTGTTCTCAGGTACAATTTTAGTATTTAGTTCTTTATGCATATGTACAGTGACTATTTGTATTAACTCAAAGCACTATAACAAGTTATTTAGATTATTTTGTTTCCAAAGTTGACATGTTATTTAAGAGTTGAGGAGGAAGGTAAGTGTTTGAAGAAGCGAAGTGTTATTCACCCCTCCGCAGTTAATTGTTTGTGTTTGCCCCTTTCGAATTTGGGCTTTTTGCTTTCTTGGTCTTATTGGGGGCAAAAATATACCAGTTTTTTTTTTTTCTACAATTATCAACAAGATACTGGATAAGCATTTAAATCAAAACTTTTAAGAGAGACGATGTTAAGACATGTAAGAGATCAGTCTCATGAATCCGGCCTAGTCCACGTTTCACTGGATAAGTGTAGTGGGATTACAAATTGACGTCTCAAACATTACATAGCTGTCACAAAAATTGGCCCCTATCTGCAAAGCTGGCACATAATTTGATGTTAAGATATATCCATTTACGTGATGAGTCGACAACGCTCGTGTACCGTGTTTCGACCAAAGTGTACAAATATATTAATAGTCAATGGATGCCAGAAGCTCGTAGAAGAGATTCAGCCTTAAATTAAGCAGAATGCGAGTAAAATAGAGGAGGATGTCGGGGATGGCCCCCAGCAACCAGATATTGGATTAGCAATCTTCCTAATATTATTGATACTGATAAACTGCTCAAACCTCCATACTTGACCTTTGGCAACATTTAAATATTCTCAAGGATCAGGATGGATGACAAAAACAGATTGGAAATTGGAGGGGTATCTTTGGATCGACCACCATGTATTCTAAGTCTAATTGGTAATTCCTCAGCTTCATATGAAATTTTTATGGGCTCTTAAATTGAAAACAGATTTTGTTTTAGAAAGAGATCTTGCTTCAACAAATAATGCATTCGAAAGATCATCAAATACGATCTCTAGTGCACACAGCCTGTAGAGAGGTCATTGCTTGGTAAGAAGATTCTCTCTCTTTAGGGCACCTTTAATTAGTATAATGGAGTAATGCCAACATGTGATGAAATTTCAAGGATAAGATGACTGGATGATGACGAGAAATGCAATATATGGATTGAAAGGGTCAAGGTTTATATAATATTGATCATGAAAAATACTTGTGCTTAATTCAGGTCTGCTGGTATTTTTAATTTATATGTGAGATGTTCAGGTTAGTCGCATAGATACTTCGCCTATAAATTTCTCTCATCAGTGTTTTAGTTTGTAAAATCATTAATCAACATTTTCTTCATCTCTCGTTTCTCTCTGTTTTAGCGTAATCAGGTCCTCCAGTAAATACAGATTCCTCAGTCTGACTTCTGCAAGTGACACAATTTATTTTCTCACTGCATGTTTTTCAGGTAACCACTTAAAGAATCATGAATGCATTAGCTGCAACCAACAGAAACTTCAAGCTGGCAGCTCGGCTGTTAGGATTGGATTCAAAGCTCGAGAAGAGTTTGCTCATCCCATTTAGAGAAATCAAGGTTGGTAATGCTTTCATAATGTTTGATTCATTCATGGGATGAAGGCAGTCTATCCATCTACTAGCAAGAGTCGTCGTTTCTTTCCAAACACCACTTCGGTATAATGTGCTTCTTGGTTCCTTTGATCAAAATCCCAGGTTGAGTGTACCATTCCAAAAGATGATGGCAGCTTGGCATCCTTTGTTGGATTCAGGGTTCAGCATGATAATGCTCGAGGGCCAATGAAAGGAGGCATTAGATACCACCCAGAGGTTTGTCAGATTTTAAATAACCAGAAAGATTTCCTGTGCAACACTAAGGAAAATAGCAATTCATTAATTTCATGTAATTTATCTTGCTTTGCATATTTAATTCAATTGAACAATAGACGAAAGTAGAGACTATTTCAGAATAAGTTGCCGGATGAACGCCTTAAAACCAGTCTCCAGTATTTCTTTCTGATCAGTGGAGATTATCTAAACGGCAGTAATCCCACTTTTTCTTTTCCATTTCTTGAAATATATAAGCAGTTTACGGATAATGCAGGTTGACCCAGATGAAGTGAATGCTTTGGCACAATTAATGACTTGGAAGACTGCAGTGGCCAACATTCCTTATGGAGGTGCTAAAGGAGGAATTGGATGCAACCCCTCAGATTTGAGCATTTCAGAGCTAGAAAGACTGACTAGAGTTTTCACACAAAAGATACATGACCTGATTGGAGTTCACACTGATGTTCCAGCGCCAGATATGGGCACAGGTCCACAGGTCTGAAATAGACTTCCAATATTGTTCTATACTACTAAAAGTATAAAATTGCTATGTAGTAACTTAACCACACAGAGGTATAATTTTATTGTTGGCATTGCTGCACCCTGACAGACAATGGCTTGGATACTAGACGAGTACTCAAAGTTTCATGGGTATTCACCTGCAGTTGTAACAGGAAAGCCAATTGTAAGTATGATAAAATTTTCAATTCTCCTCAAATACATTGATACTTGTAGTACCTGCATATAAAATGAGAGATTAAAAAAAAAATGTACATCAGGATCTCGGAGGATCCCTTGGCAGAGATGCAGCTACAGGAAGAGGTGTACTTTTTGCAACAGAAGCCCTGCTTAAGGAGTATGGGAAGAGCATTGCAGGGCAACGAGTTGTTGTACAGGTACACAAAGCGTACTCATATTTTCTGAAGTACCCGTTGATCATGGAAATGAAACATTACTAGATGGAGCAAGTTGCATATCACAATTCATGTTGAATAACTAAAGAAAACAAATGCATTCTGAAGAACATGAAGTAGTTCATGTCAGCATATCATTTAAGCGAATTTTCTAATGAATGATATGCTATTTAATGTATCAGGGATTTGGAAATGTTGGCTCTTGGGCTGCTCAACTCATCAGAGAACAAGGGGGAATAATAGTTGCAGTAAGTGACATCACAGGAGCTATAAAGAACAGCAATGGAATAGACATTCCAAGTCTTATCAAACATGTCAAAGAAAACCGCGGAGTAAAGGGATTCAATGGCGGGGATTACATGGATCCAAATTCAGTCTTGGTTGAGGACTGTGATATTCTCATCCCTGCAGCCCTTGGAGGAGTAATCAACAGGTTAATATGTCATGATGCCATAATGTCATATCTCACACTACAAAATGATGTAGCAGTCATAAGGAACTCAATTGGATATATTGTGTTATTAAATTCTCGATTTTATTGAAAGATGCCCTCTTCATGTATCTTATTGCAGGGATAATGCAAAAGACATCAAAGCCAAATTCATTATTGAAGCAGCTAATCATCCTACAGATCCAGAGGCTGACGAGGTTAATATTAGTGCATTTCTATTATTAACTTGTTGATTATTGAACATAAGAACGTGCAGCAGTGCATAGCATTATATAACCAGGTGTTATTTAATTCCTGATGACACAGATATTGTCAAAGAATGGAGTGGTTGTTCTTCCAGACATATATGCAAACTCGGGGGTGTTACCGTGAGTTACTTCGAGTGGGTTCAGGTACCTTGACATAAAATCTGTTTCACTTAAGTCAGTGAATGCATAAACCTGAAATAAAAACTGAAAAAGTGAAGGTGTATGTAATTGCAGAACATACAAGGGTTCATGTGGGATGAGGAGAAAGTGAACGCAGAGCTAAGACATACATGACAAAGGGTTTTAAAAATGTAAAAGAGATGTGCAAGACTCATAACTGCGATCTGAGAATGGGAGCATTCAGCTTGGGTGTTAATCGCGTTGCCAGGGCCACACTCCTCAGAGGATGGGAAGCCTGACACATTTATAACATACTAGTATGTGTTTTGAGACTTGGGAAGTTTTGTTCAATAAAAAGAGGGATGGCATCAAATAAATTGACACATCCCTAGCTATTAATTATCTCCTTCCATCCTGCTGCTGCTATTTTAGGCGCACCACCTTAATTTCTTCAGTTTTTGGCTTCACTGTTACTTTTTAGCAGTTCCAATATGTTTAATCTTCACATGAATTGTATCGTGAAGGATATTCTTCTTCTTAATCTATTCAAGTATGTTGGAACATACTGCTAGTAGTTTATATAAAGGTTACAATCTTGCCCATGATATGCTTAGGGAATAATTAGTTGGTGCTTAAACAATTCACCATCTGATGGAAATTAATTATCGAAGCCAATGTTGCAGTCTGAGAAAATAATTGAGTTTGCATTAACAATATAAAGCATATCTTTTATCTGTTGATTTGTTCATGGCCACATTGATGGGTGTTGGGCTTGTTTGGGCCAATTTTTTGAGTTGCACCGCAGTAAGTTGAAGCTGAAGAGAATCAAGAGATCCTCCTCTTTTTCTTGTTTATAGTTTTAGGAGATTGGTTGACCTTTTAATAATTTAGCATGTACTTTGAAAAAATATATCGTGTCAATCTCTCTCTCTCTCGCACACACACATATCTTTCTTTCAGAGAATTAAACCATAAAACTAGTCAAATGGACATTGGCCTTTTAAATTTAGCAATCTTTTTAACTCACGACTGTCCAGTATGCTGGGCTTGTTGGATGTACCTGAGTAATTGGACCCAGACCTAAGTTGGCATCTACTGGCCCAATAACGTTCTGAAGTCAAGCCAGCAAACTAGTCAAGGACAGATATTGGTCCTTCTAATTAAAACCCTAAACCCCTAAGCTCCGACCTTTCCGATTGAACTGTAAAGAAGAAGATGAGACCTCCCAGGGGACGCGGCGGAGGCTTCAGGGGTGGCAGAGACGGCGGCGGGCGTGGCGGCCGCTTCGGTGGTGGCGGTCGTTTCGGTGGTGGCGGTCGTTTCGGTGGTGGCGGCCGTGGCCCTCGCGACGAAGGCCCTCCTTCCGAAGTCGTTGGTCTGCCCTCTCTACCTCTCTCTCTCTCTCTCTCTCTCTCTCTCTCTCTCTCTGTGTGTTTATATACCTGCACACACCTATTATATGCATTTACTCGCAAATGTGCTATAAAGCTAGCACCTTTTTGATAAAATGTTTCGATTTTTGAAGAGATTTCGACATTTGTTCATGCTTGTGAGGGAGATGCTGTCACAAAGCTTTCGAATGAGAAAATACCGTACTTTAATGCACCTATTTACCTTCAGAACAAGACCCAGATTGGTAAAGTAGACGAAATTTTCGGCCCATAAATGAGTCTGTGAGTGCTCCCTCTAATTGTTTGGTATTCTTGCAGTTTTTTATTCCTTCCGAGTGTATGACAAGTTGCTTTCCTACTTTCTTACTATGCCTTTTCTTGTGGTATTGTAGTATTTTTCGATTAAGATGATGGAGGGCATTGTGGCAACATCTTATTCTGCGGGTGATAAGTTCTTCATTGACCCGGCTAAGCTTTTGCCACTCTCAAGATTTCTTCCGCAGCCCAAGTATGTTTATTGAGCTCTTGTTTTCTGACATCAAGTTTACTCTGCAATTTATGTACTTGGCTGAAGCACCTTCGGTAATTAATATTTCTTGTTAAAGTTCAAGACTTTTGCATTTCCTGATTATTTACGATAAATTGAATGTGTTGCAAGGCATTTAAGAACCATAGCGGGTGGAATATGATTTGTTGATGCGGACATAATCATATTGTGTGAATGATGAGAATTTCAATTTGATTCTTCATACAAGGAAACAATTTTAATTCCTATCTGTTCTCATATGGGAATATAATATTTACTTTTATGGAGAACTGTAGATTCATACACCTGATGGAATTTCAAGCGAAAGTGAAAGAGAATGCATTAGGTTGCTTGTTCCATTTCTGCAGTTAGACCCTCTTAACTGGAAAACATTAATGTTACATATTTGAGATGGCTCGTGGATGTGTGGCTGAGTAAAAGCCTAATTCATGACCTCATGTTGCTAGAAGTCTGCCTAGGTGTTTGTCATGAATACTTGCTTCGATGTGGGCTACACCTTTCTTCAGGATGGATATTGTTGTGTTGTTTTGAGTTTTTGGAGGACGGATTTGTTGCATTCCACTGATATAATTCTTAACAAAGATTTATACTCCTTAACATAGTCAGCATGTCCTGATGTTTTCACTTGATATATTTGATGCATATCAAAGTTATTATTGTAGACAAGCACTTATAATCCTTAACTTTGTCATTGTTTCTTGATATTTTGTTGCGTGTCTCGGTCCCCTTCTCCCTCTTGATATGCTCTAAAAGATTAGGCACAGAGATTGTTATTTCAACATTAGCTGATAGATTCATGTGTGACAATGTCATATTGTTCCTTCAGTTATAACAATCCAGCTACAGCTCTATTTCCTCTATTTATATGCATATCCCACTTGTATTTTGATGTCACATTATTTTTGCAGAGGACAACCACAAGCTGCAAGAGGGGGAGGACGTGGGGGTGGAAGAGGTGGTCGTGGAGGTGGTGGCGGATTTCGCGGAAGGGGTGCTCCTAGAGGTGGTAGAGGTGGTTTTCGAGGTGGTGGTCGTGGTGGTGGATTCAGGGGTAGAGGACGCTCATAGAATGTTGTGTTTTATAGTTTGTGCTTTCCTTCTTTTTGAGTGGTCATTGCAAGGTGGTCAATCAATCAGAACAATGCCTGTTATAGATGGCTTCTTTTTACTAATTGAAACTAGTTTCCTACATATGGCTTTGATTTATTTACATTGGTCAATATCATTTTCTACAAGCCCAATGCCAAACAGGGTACTGGGGAAAGGCTGGGGAGAGTAATGTGTTTGGTGGTTTTGTACTCAAAACAGTTTGATGTATTTGTTGGAATTGCTGGATTTCAACTCTGTTTATCTTGATGATTATATACCTGTTGCCATGTAACTGGAAGCACATTACCCTCAATAGTGTAAAGCGTGGCGTTCTCGGAAATGGATTTCTCCTGTGCTGTCAAAATAATCCAGAGGGGAAATCAATCTCATTGAAAATGGTGGATCCCTAGAACCATTTGTCCAAAAACTCTGTGTTTATGCTTCTGAACAAGTAACATGGCTTTGCTTTGCTAATTCATAACCCACTGTTATTTGCTTATGGGTTTGGATTAATGACCCTGCCCATACGCTGGCCTTTGGACATATGACCAAATGCCTTCTGTTGCTCGCATGTAATCTGTTCAGCGATTGTTTCTAAAGTTTCATCCGTAATCATAGAAATACATACATAAACACCTAGAGACCATACAAATAGTGATCACAAAGATTAAATATATGGTAAAGTAATTACCTTGAACCATTTCCACCTCTCATACGTACAATTCTCAGTAATAGGCTTAGGATCCACAAGCAATAATAGGCTTAGGATCCGCAAGCAACAAAGGATAAAACTTTATTATGGCATTAAGTACAGCATTGAAATGCTTACTAATCCTCAGTAGTAGGCTTAGGATCCACAAGCAACAAAGGATGAAGCTTTATTATGGCATTAATCAAAGCATTGAAATGCTTATTAACTGTACAACCTGTTCTGTTATAATCAAATCCAACTATACAACCTGTGCTTGATATGGGCAAGCACAGTGATGAACATAGCTAGTTGTTCGCTGATCCCTACATTTCTATTTGACACTAGTCCACCTACATTTTGTAGGAAGGCAGCACAATCGACCAAGTGTATTCCTACTCATTCTCAAGTTGTTTAGACAATTTGAATCACTAATTTAAATAAGATCTTTCAAGTGATTTACTTGCTTTGGAATTTTAGACACTATATTGTATTGCTTGTGCACTCTATATTGATAGTTAGCTCTTTCATGTTTATGATGTCGAAAATATTCAAAAAGTGTAGTTAGGAAGGTTACACTTTCTGATACAATCTCTTGCAATGTTAGTAAAATTTCATCACTATCGGTTGAAAAATCCATCCTAATCACCATGCAAAAATCCATATGTAAGAGATGATATCATGCTTTAGCAAATATTAACTCCAATGAAATAATCTCTTTCAATTATCATGGTATTTATTTTTTAATCAATTCAAAACTTTTATATAAGGTGATGACGAAAATTAATATAAGTAAATAATGCACGTTTTAAGCTTCTTTTTTGTTTCATATTAATAATAGGAATAGGAAAATAAATGGTCAATTTCTTGAATTTTATATTTTGCACTTCACAATTAATTGGCCAATACCTATATATTCTTAATTCCTAGTTTCTGTTTTGTGAAGGAGAATTCTCTCTCTTTTATCTCTATTAATTATTTACGTAGATGTATTATTCCCATTAACACACATATTATTCAAATGTTCATTATATGTAATTTAAGTCATCATCCTTCAAACTTGATTAGTTGTGAATTTATTTCTATTAGATTGTTAACCGCTACCAAATACTCATTATTCATTCATAGACACATGGTCTTTGATTAATTTATAATCTATATTTCAAATCCTTCGAAAAAACATGTTTATCAAAACTTATACATCAAAATATTACAAATAGAATAAAAGAAAATATTTGCAGAAGTAATCTGGCGACCTTCATTGAATCAAATACACTTATACATTATACTTACTCACTAACCAAAGAGATTGTTCTACGAAACAATATATGCACAAATATATTTTCACACACACACACACACACACACACACACACATATATATATATATATATTAAAGAAACATATCACAAAATTAAAATTATGAAATTAAAAAAAAATAGATTGAAATAATAGTGAAACTGCTTGCATATGTGTAAACAAGAACAAAATAATGCAAAATAGATGAAGAAAAAAGAAGAGTTCAATAAATAAGAGATAGAAACATAACTCCTACCGACAGAAAAAAAAAAGGCAGAAATAGCACAATTTAGCCGGGTTGGCAAACAGTCAGAATTTTGTCCTTCAAATTCTCGATTTAAGCCTTGAGAGTGGGATGAGAGAAGACCATGAGTCATGTTTGGTGGAAATTCTAGGTTTAATTCATAATATGTGATTTAGAATTATGAGTATTATAATCAAAATATATTTTAGATATTTTAAATAAAAGAGAGTGATTATTTCATCACACCTATAAGTTGAGATAAATTATTCAATAAAAATAAAAAATTATATTAAGTTTGAAAAAACTTCATTAGTTAGTATCACCAAAAGTAAATATTGGACTGACTTGGATATTTTAATATATTCAACATAATCAAATAAAGTAAACAAACTCTAAGTTATTTATAATTTATTTTAATAATTATGGCTGAATACATCCTAACAAATTTTTGAAAAGATAAATTTGAAACTACTCGCTTGCTTAAACCTAAGTTGACAATGACTTCTTTTTCATAGTTACATGAGCATTGCTTGCATATAGGAGTTGCTATGAACCTACCAAAGAATTAATTTAACACATACGGACAGAATTAATTTGTTTGTAGTGTGTGACATGGAAGCTTAACTGTTAATTTTTAATTTTTAATATTATCGCAGTTGTGTGCACATTGTTATAATTGGATTTTAAATACGTGTGATCTCAGCTTCTAAGTCGAGCCACGGAGCAAGTTATGTTTGTGACGAATTCCTGGAGGCTGCATTGTATTGAAATCCAACTACGATTTCAAAACTGTAGCATATTTAGTAAAAGGGATAACAAGGGTAGATGTATGATAGCCAAATTAAACTGTTTAAAACTAATTAACTTGTAGTATTTGATAAGGATTGAAGGTGATTAAACAATACCTAGCTCTTAGATTGACCCCAATCTGTGTGCGAGTGCGTGTGTGTTTATATATATATATATATATATTGAAGATTTCAACGCTGAGCTGTAGTGTTTATGCAGCTCATCCTACGCATCCACGTTTAAGTTGAATCGTATGTGGTTCACGGTATACATTCTTCTTCCTCCTTAAATATAAATGAAATGGCAGCAGCCAGCAATGTTATTTGTACGGATTTTGGAGAAATGGAGTGTGGAATGTGTTTCCAATTTTAGATTCTTAGCTTAAGATATGCCTAATTAAATTAAATAAACCATTCAATTCATTAATGAATTATAGAGGTGTACAGCTATCAGGTGCAATGTTTTTGGACAAGACGTATGTATGTAGCTAGGTAGGATAATGTTAAAAGAGTGATGAAAGCCGTACGAAATTTAATCCGACACTGATCCAATGGCAGGGATTTTCAAAGGCCACCTTGATCATCAAATTTCTTCAGAAAAAGCCAAAAACTGACAGCCTGCAACAATGAAGTTTGCCTCCCCCTCCTCCCCCTCGTCCTCAAATAGTCAAAAGAATTTAATTAATATACCGCACGAAGGGAGGTTTCTTCTAAATTTCTAATACTACTTGTTTTATATGGGGTTGTGTTATTTTGGTAGGGAGTTAAAAGTTGTGCAAATTAAGCACTCTATATAGTAGCTGCTAAGGAAAGCTGACGGTGCTCTATTTAGGGGACTAATCTTTTTAATTTATGTATTTGTTTGTCTAGTAATATATATATATATATATAACCTAAAGACAAAATGATTAGTAGTCTAACGAATTCTCTAATACTATTGATCAGACCAAAGGCTAATCATTTTCCTTGCTCTTTCGCAACTACTGCGGACACAAACAAAATATTCTCATCCAACACAAGGGCAGCCACTCTTTTTTATTATTATAAACAAATCCCACAAACAAAGTGGGAATCGGACACGCAAAATTAAAAATATACTCCATCAACACACTGCCTTATACCATACACCGCCTAATTTGAAACTTTTGTATGATCATGACTCATATCGCACGTTCGGTGGCTGTCTCCTATGTAATATATATAAATATGGAACCTCAAGAACTTATTATATATATATATTTAAAAGAAACTATTTTTCTGCGACATATATATTATATATATAAGTAAAACGAAAGCTAAACCTAATGAACAGTTATTAGAAATGAAATATTAAATCAGAAATGAATCGTGCGGCGGCTGTGTGGTCTTAGAGTTTGAGGTAATTGACTAGGTACGTGTTAGTCATTGGTTCGTGACGTGGTCACTGTCCTCCCCAAAAAAAACAATTAATGTTTTGGTATTACGGATAATAAATAAACTTGCTAAACTACAAATCCGCCTGATTAAATATTCCAAAAGCATGGCAGTAAGATTATTCTGTGCTATCCATAACGCCACACCATCAGACAAATTGGAGTGTAGTAAAATGATAGAGCCCCCTTCTTGTGAAGGCGAAAAAACAAAGATGATTGATTATATAACTAACCTAATAATTAAAGGTGCAAAGGCATGATTAGGAATTCCAAATTGTCGAGTTAGATGGGGATAAAAATAATACGAGAAAAATTAGGGTATATATATTTGTTTTTGTTTTGGGCCATTGGGAATTAAATTCATTCTTTCACATCCACCTACTGCCTAATTAATTAATTTTTGTGGGTAATGGGGTGTCCCCACTTAGCCCAACACAAATATCCTCCCTAATCCTTTTTTGATTGCCAATTTATTCTTTCTTTTTTCAAATTTTCCTAGTGCATACACACTAATTATAATGCATGCATCATGTTGTTGGGATTTAATGGTATGAAGTGTATTGGCTGGAATATTGAAGTGAGTTTCGTCGGTGACCCCTGGACCAACTCGCGTGGAAATGGCGTGCTGCACACTTCTCCCTCTCCAATATAAATTATAATTATATCACCACACCACTTATTAACTAGGCTATGGGGAACCATTCATGTTCACTTATTAACTACCTATGGCCTTATTCATTGTTCTTTTATAAAACGTAAAAGGCTTTTTGTATAAATTAAAAAAAAAAAAAAAAAAAAAAGCCCACCATACCCAGACCGAGTATTCTAACTTGTACGATTTCGGTTATATAAATATCTGAGGAGTATCATACAGTACGAAAATTTAGTCCAGCAGCGCACCATAAGCTTTTATAACGTCAAACTGTAATTTATTGACTATTTATGTACTGTTACGTACACCAATTTAGCAAGTGTAAATTCCATCATGTTGCACGTGGGGATCGCAGACATTTAAACCAAATTGGAACTTGGAACTTGGAACTTGGAACTTGGAACTTGGAACTCTCTCTCTCTCTCTCTCTCTCTCTCTCTCTATATATATATATATATATATATGTATATATTACATATTTATATTTGTCCTTGGTTGGAATATCTGTGCATTTGATATTTTCTTAAATTGCAACAACTTTCACATCTAAGTAAGTTAGACCATTTTTAGTAGCCAGAGAGTACGACATCTTGATAATGCAAACCCCGACTTAAAAATGTTATCAGAAAGTTAAATTAAGATTGTTCCGTGTTGCCACATATACACATATAAACACATGAAATGTTATGAATGAAACTAGCTACCACATCTGTAAATTAGATGGATTACTTGAGATTACTTGTTATTTCTTAATTATAGCAGTAGATGCCAATATTGCAAAAATATTTCCATCATAATTGGAAGAATTTAATGCATTGAAGCTTCCTTAGCTAGCGTGCGTGGGTCTGACTCAAGATAAATTGTGGTGGAGGTCCCCTACATATGTACGTAACAGTGGATGACAAGAGTTGTTTTGGGTGCAAAAATATCCAGTCCAGGCTATATATAATTGTATATATTAACTAATAAATGAGATGAGTTGCTTCACTGGGGTCTTGTTCTTTTAATTTCATAATTAATAATGTCGTCTATGTATATAGCAGTATAACAGTTGAAAGATGGTCAACATTTAAGAAGTCGATTCCTCCTGTCTCTCCCTACTTTCTAGCCAGTAATAGTCATGACAATACAGCCAACAGAAAAATCAAAGGCGCCATATGCCATATGCCATATGCCATATGCCATATGCTTGCTTACTCTTACCAGGTGAATTGTTTGTCTAAATACTTACTATTTCATCTATTTTAAATTTCTCATTTTTATTTTTAATTTTAAATGTCTCATAATAAGAATTTTATTCTTATAACTAAATTTTATTTCCAAAAATTACTCTCTTATTTTAAAATAAGAATTTTAATTTTAAGAGGGAGGAGTAGTCCTGACCACGGGCCGGGTCCAAACCGGACCCGGCCCGTGGTTGACCCGTGGTCAACGGGTCAAAACCCGTTGACCACGGGTCCGACCCGCGGACCCGTAACCGGCCCGTGGATTCACGGGCCGGTTACGGTCCGAATTTTTTGGACCCGTGAACCGCCGGGTCAGCCCGGCGGTTCAAGCCGGGTCGGCTCGGCGGGCCGACCCGGACTGAACCGCCGGGCTGACCCGGCGGTTCAAGAAAAAAAAAAAAAAAAAAAAAGAAAGGAAAAATGAGAGAGCCGTTGCCAACGGCTCTCTTGTGGCAACGGTCAAATTTTTGACCGTTGCCACCAAAGTCAAACGGTCAAATTTTGACCGTTTGACTTTTTTTTTTTTTTTTTTTTTTAATTTCTTCTATAAATACCCATCAATTCTTCATTTTTTCCACACTTCAACTCTCAACTCTCAACTCTCAACTATCAATTATCTAATTCTCAATTCTCTAATCTTCACTCTTAATTATTCATTCTCAATTCTATATTATTTTAATTCTTTCATTAAATTTTTTTCATATTTCATTTATTTCATCTTTAATTATTTATTATTCAATTCTATATACTAAATTTTTATCATTTATTAAAAAATGGCCGGTTCAAGCAATAGAGGTAAGGGAAAGATGCCCGCAACCGACGAGCAACCAAGGTTCAACATCGATTGTGAAGTTGAGTTAAGTGATGAAGAGCAAACTCACTTGTATACTACTCAAGAAACAATGAGTGATGCTCACACTCGATCTATTCCATCTCTTAAATCTTCTATTTTTACTAAACATTTTGATAAAATAACACTTCCAAATGGAGAGATGCGAGCAAAGTGTAAATATTGTTCGCAATCTTACAAATTTCAATCCGGAGGCGGTTATGGATCATTGAAAAGACATGTGGAGAAGAAGCATCCAGTAGAATTTGGCATTGATCGTACCCAAACTCAAATGCCATCATTCGCTTCTTCCGGCGCCGGTGGAGGTAATGATCTTTCTTTATTTAAATATAATGATGTTAGATGTAGAGAAAATTTAGCTAGATTTATTTCTGTTGAACATCTTAGTTTTAGTTTTGCAAATAAATTCTTTTTTAATGAATTAATTCAAACAACATATAATCCGGCAGCTAAAGGTGTTCCACGAACCACACTAACACGCTATGTAAAAAAATTATATAATAAATCTAAAAAAGAGTTAAAAGAATTATTAAATAATGTAAATAATAAAATTTCTTTATGTAGTGATATTTGGAGTGATCATTGGCAAATACATTCATATATGGGTATTACATGTCATTGGATTGATAATTCTTGGACACTTCAAAAAAGATTACTTGCATTTAGAGTTTTTGATAGTCCACACACAGCGGCAAATATTTCACAAATTATATTTTTAATATTAGAAGAATATAATTTAGTTAATAAAATTTTTTCAATATCATTTGACAATGCTGCAGCTAATAATGCTAGTATTGGTGATCTTAAAGTTGTATGTGAACCATCAATTGGTGGTAAATTTTTTCATATTAGATGTATATGTCATATTTTAAATTTATGTGTACAAGATGGCTTAAAAGTTTTAGATAATCAACTTAAACCAATTAGACAAGCATTTTCTTATTTATGGACACATCCACATATTAATAAACAATGGTTTAGATTTTGTAAGGCTAATGGTGTAAGGCCTAAAAAATTTCCACGGGATGTTCCAACCCGTTGGAATTCAACATATAGATTATTAGAAGAATCTATCGACTATAAAGATTTATTATGTCAATTTTTTGTACAAATTATTTCTACTCCTTTTCATTTATATCCACATCATTGGACAGTATGTGAAAAAATTTGTAATATTTTAAAAATATTTAATGATGCTACTTTACAATTATCTAGTGTTTATTCCCCAACTTCTCATTTAGTATTATTAAATTGTTGTAATATTGCATCAGTTTTACATGAAAATATTAACTCCCAAGATGAAAATTTAGTAAATTGTACTTTATCAATGCAGTTGAAATGGAAAAAATATTTTTATGAAATTCCAGATATTAATTTAATTGCTGTTGTTTTTGATCCTAGACTTAAATTAGATGGTTTACAAGACTTGTTATTAATTTATTACAATGCTTTAACACGTAATGAAAATGATTATACTATAGATATTAATAATATTATATTTAAAATTAGAACACTTTTAAATGAATTTTATAATGAATACAGTTCCAAATATGGTTCACAATCAACTCAAGTTGATATACATAAAACTAGTAGTAGTAGTGGTTTTAAACTTACGGCAGCACAACTTTTACTTAGGGAACGAACTAAACGTCCTCGAGGATCCTCAAGTTCTAGCCAAGAACTTGAGAGTTATTTTAATGTTTCATTTGAGTTTAATGATACAGATGACGATGGAGAGTTCGATATTTTGCGATGGTGGTCGCAAAAGGAGCAAACGTATCCAATTTTGTCCGTAATGGCGAAGGAGATACTTGCTTCACCTGCTTCAACCGTTGCAGTGGAACAAGTTTTCAGTGCGGGAGGTAATATATTGAGTGAGAAACGCTCAACGTTGTCTCCCGAAAATTTAGAAGCCCAAGCATGTCTTGATGATTGGATCAAGGCCTCAGTACGAAGACAAGATCAGCCGGATTCAGAGGAAGATCAAGAGGAGGACACAGATGGAACAACGACGGGAACGGGTGGGAGTGATTGAGCCACGCCACTCCCTAAGGTAAGAAGGGTTTAAAGGTAAGAGAACTACGTGAGCTTTGATTCCTCTATACCCTAAGAGGATACGTAGGCAACTTAAATTTAAGTTCAAGCTCATTTTTATTTTTAAAATAATTTTTAATTATATAATTTAAATTTTTGTGGATATTTTTTTTAAATTTAAGTGCAATTTTTTTTTATTAAAATTTAAGTTTAAACTTTAAGATTTCAAGTTGAATATTTTTTTTATATATTTATTATAATTAGAATATTTGATACTTTAAATTTTAGATAATATTTTTTTTTCAAATTTAAGTTAAACATTCATTAAATTCAAAAATTAATGATATTTTTTTTAAAATTTAAGTTCAAAATTTTTCATTCAAATATATGTTTAAAATTTCAAACCCTTGTTTTTGTTTTACAAAAGTTACAATTTTATAAAATTAATAGTTAATTAAAAAATTACAAATTTTTAAAATATAGGTAAAAAAATAAATAAAAAATTCAAGGGTTGGAACCGGAACCGGAACCGGCGGTTAACCGGAACCGTAACCGGAACCGGCCCGGCGGTTCCGGAACCCGGACCGTAACCGGCCTTGACGGTTAAGGTTAAGGGTCGGAATTTTCTTGAACCGTGGAACCGGCGGTTCCGAACCGTAACCGGCGGTTCCTGAACCGTGGTCAGGTCTACCGGAGGAGCATTAATCAAATGTCGGTAAGTGAAACCATTGACAAAGAAAATAGAGAAAAGGACGTACGGCGGTAGAGAGGCCATGCCATGATCTTAGGAATTAGGACCTACTTGGATTTTCAATTGACCACTTTTACTGTTCGGGATAGCCTCTCTCTCTCTCTCTCTCCTTTTTCATTTTTTTTTTTTATTTCATCTCCATAACTAACAAATTGAGAGACGGGGAAAGACATAATTCCCCACCATATTAGAAGATTTTTTTTCTTTTTTCTTTTTTCTTTTTTCTTTTTTTTTTGGTTGGTGGTTTTATTCTATAAGCTCTCTCAAAATTAGTCATATTTGAAAAACTGTATCAATTATGAGAAGGATAAACATGAAAACAACTCTGAGACTCGGTTGTTTAATTACAAAAGTAGATTTGCGAGTGTGTCACTAGCTATTATTATATTGAAATAGTAATATCAATCATTATTCATGGTACAACTTTCTTAATCTCGTGAAGATAAAGCAGTGATCAGCGTCGCAATTAATGTCGAATTCTAACTTTGCGTGCGTTAGCACAATTAGTCCCATTTGATCATGCATCCAAGAAGGACCACAATTTGTGCTAATTAATTCCTTAAAAGAAAAGCGAGAAAAGAAAGAAAAATGTTAGTAAATTTTGAAACATTAGGTTTGCCACCAACTTCAACTTGAACCTTTTTTTTTTTTAGAAAAAAAAAAAAAAAAAAAAGGAAAGAAAGTTGGGTACAGTATATGTTAATATAATGATGAGAAAAGTTGAAAGATTTACCCGCGAAATGGCTTTGGCGATTAATGGTGGTCCGGCAAGCAAAGCAATTTCCCAAGAATAAAAATGTCCCCACCTCATTCAAATACACACCCCGCCCACCCCCACCCCACGCACCCGCACCCGCACCCTTCCTCCCTTTGCTTCCCTCCTTGTACATTTAACTCAATTAATTAGTGATAATAATCTACATTTCTTTATTTATTTATTTATTGTATACGAATGTGCAATGCACTCCCAACCCTGTTTATATATACTACAATCTCACCACTCTCTACTCTCATTCAATTCTTCTTTTCCTTCTCAATTAATACACTTCTACAGTCTCTTCTCTCTCTCATTCAATTCTTCACTTTTATTTGCTCCTCCTTTTTCAGTTCTTCATCAATTTCCCACTGCTTCTACATAATTTTCAACTTCAATCATCATCTGCATCTTAATTAAAAATTCCACACACCACCAGCAATGGCAGCAGCACCATCAGCACTTTCAACACCTCCAATGCTGCAGGAGATCCATGACGTTGACAAACTCACCAACGAAATCTTCTCAATTCTTGAAAACAAGTTCCTCTTCGGATACCACGACCACCACGCCAACCTCTCTCTCAATAACCACCATTTATCTTCCCCCGGAAAAGTTAGAATTCTCAGCATCGATGCCGGTGGCTCCACCGACGGTATCCTCGCCGCCAAGACTTTGCTCCATTTCCAATCCATTCTCAGACGTAAATCCGGTAACCCTACTGCCCACATTGCTGATTTCTTCGACGTCGTCACCGGCGCCGGCGCCGGAGGGATCCTTGCTGGACTGCTCTTCACGCGCGGCAAAGACGGTGGCCCCATGTTCACCGCCGACGAGTCTCTCAAATTCATCGTCGATAACTGCCGCAAATTGACTCACTATTCACCGTCGGGAGTTTTCAGGCGAACGTCGAAAGCGGAGAAGGTGCTCAACAAAGTGTTTGGGGATTTGACGCTGAAAGATACGCTGAAAGCGGTTCTGATCCCGTGTTACGATCTCAGAACCGGGGCACCGTTTCTGTTTTCGCGCGCTGACGCTTTAGAGCTGGACGGCTGCGATTTCAAGATGGCGGGAGTATGTGGGGCCACGGTAGCGGATCGCGCTATGGAGCTGAAGTCAACCGACGGGACAAGGAAGATCCTGGCGGTGGGTGGTGGGTTGGGCATGAGCAATCCGACTGCTGCTGCGATCACCCACGTGCTGAATAACAAGCAAGAATTCCCACTTTGTAAAGGAGTGGAAGATTTGTTGGTGGTCTCACTAGGAAACGGGGAGTTGGATTCCGGCGTCGCTAATCATGTGATGTCATCGCCACCGGCATTAGTTAAAATTGCTGCAGATGGAGCTGCCGACATGGTAATTATAAATGTTATTTCATTATCTAGACTTTCCAGCTCGTTAGAAAAGACATTTTGGTCAGGTTAGAATTTTTTAAGACAAAAATACTTAATACTAAAACACCACTACTACTTTAAGCAGTGCTTAATTGAGAAGTAGTTAGTACTAGTGATATTAGAATCTTGTATAAATGTATGGCACCGGGAGACAAGGCTGCAAGTTTTATTATTGGGCATTGGTTGGTAGTGATAGCAATGACAACTAATTAATGTTTAAATTAAGGGAAAAAGATAATGCATCGTGGAATCTTGGTATACATATATATATATATATATATATAACTCGAGATGAGATGCTAATTATTACAGATATAAAACTCGACCATGAAGTTTTGTGTTGAAGCAGTTGTTGAGTCAACAAGAAAGTGGAATGCATGTTTTAAATGTAAAAATACTGTTTAATAAAAAAAAATATTGGGTAGGTAAGCTTATGTTTTTGTTTGTGTTGTGTTATGTAGGTTGATCAAGCGGTATCCATGGCATTTGGTCAATGGAGAACAACTAACTATGTTCGCATTCAGGGAAATGGAATGGGAGCAGTGGGGAAAAGAGAAAAGAGAAACATGTTAAGCATTGTGGATGAAATGTTAGGACAAAAGAATGTGGAATCCATATTATTTCAAGGAAAGAAATTGGTTGAGTTTACAAATATGGAGAAATTGGAGATGTTTGGAGGGGAGCTAATCAAGGAGCAAGAGAGGAGAAAGAACTGCATTTTGCCCACTGTCGTCTTGAAGCATTCAACTAATAATATCTATTCTCCTAGATCTTCCTCTGCCACCACGCTATCCACTCTTTCTTCCTATTAGAAATATAATTACATGGATTTTTATTTATTTTATTTTATTTTATTTTTTGTGAGAGGGAGAAAAACAAATATATATATATATATATATAAAGAGAGAGAGAGAGAGAGAGAGAGAGAGAAGCTAGATTTATTAGATAATTTGGTTTCTGTAGCCAAATTAATTACTTCTAAGTTGAACCGCTATTTGGGTTGGCTGCCACTCGGGATGGCTGAATGTTACACGTCCGAGGTTGTGCAGAGCTACTATGCCACCACCGACACTTTTTTCTTTTTGTTTAATTTTGGGTTTTTTTTTTTTCTTTTATATGTGGGTGGTTTCTAGTTAATATGTCTATGTGTTTGTGGTTGTAGTAGTACTCTTTGACTCTTGACAAGATATGTATATGGTGATATTCCAAGAGCCTTTTTGTGATGCTGGAAATTACTTTGAATTAAATTTGGGTGTACGTACCTACTGCATTTGATTCAACTATCACCTTTTTCCTTTTTTTTTTTTTTTTAACTTTTTTTTCCCATTTCAGACGGTTTGCTTTTTCATAAAGAGTGGCTACAAGCTTTCGCAAAATTTATTTATTTAATTCAGTATGAAACTAATGAAGATTGAAAAAGAGAGGTCGAGAGAATTAATGTTGTGTGGTTCTGGATAATGGTTCTGGATAATTATATGTGTTAACTCATATCTGCAAATAATGACAAGATTAATATAATAATATGGTCAATTTACTGGCATTTGCCCAATGCTGTGCACAAAAGTCATTTTAAATAATACAAATAAAGAACACATTGAATCCTTATGGGCCGCCCAAATGCTACATTCCAGATGTTCAATAACGCTTGCCAAGTCCATGAGCCTAGCATTCCTACTGATCCACGCATTATATTAAACTGGAATTCAATCTTCCTATAAATAACTCATTTTTCTATTTTGAGGTACCTCAATTCAATTGACAATTTGCAGCTTTCTCTTTTTTTTTTTTTTTTTTTTTTTTGTCTCGTGTCTCGCAAGCATAACCTTATAGTTTACGATGAGTTGACTTTTGAATACTAGATACCTTTCCACATCAAATACTTTTTTGTGATTTATTAGAGTATATTTATTATTTAAGTTTTTAATTTTGTATCACGAAAACATGGAAAACATATTTTTTAGAAATGTAATTCAACTTTAAGATAATTTAAGTATCAAAACATCTAAAATTGTGATTTAAAATAATCTTGCATATTATCTAAGGTAATTACATTGAAGTAAGAAATAAAAGATCAAGCAAGCAATTCATTTCAAAATGAACTACAATAGCATATTTTCAAAGGGTTTTACAAAATGAGAATTTGGTAAAACCATATGAAAATTATTTTTTGTCATATGTACAATATAGATCTTCTAATATTTCAATATTCACCATTATTCACTAATCTAACTAAACCAAATTTAACATGAATATAATATTTGTAATATAATATGTGTGTTGTACTTACTAAATGTGAATAACGAGAATTAGGTTGAACAACAAATTAAATTACTCGATACTTGATTACTGATTAATTGTTAAAAGTTTTTTTTAACTCAATTTATTAAATATAATAAATCAAATTTGAACGTATGAAATTCAACCCGTACTCATCTCGATTAGTCAAAATAATAAAATATGTATAAAAAGGTCAAGTTAATCTAGTTGATTCGCGTTTGAATCGATTAAAATTCATTCAAATTTTATTTGATTAATATTTAAACCAAAATCAAACACAATCTTAATTCTATAGATAGTCAAAATCGTCTCAAAAAGTCCCCTTGAATTTAATTTTGTAAATATTTTATATTCGTATCATGGAATTTACTTAATTTTGATTTTATAAATAATTTATACTCATGTCAAGAAATATTTGAATTTGTTCTATTGTGCAGACATTTTATACGTCCCTAAGGAACTTTATTGAAAGTTCATGCTCTTATCAAAGAGCACATGAGATCTTAATTTGAAGACCTCAAATAGTTTAAGCTCATACCCATAAATATTTAAGAAAATTTTAATTTGAAAATTTTAAATAATTTATGCCCGTACTTAAGAGCATTTTATATTCAAAAACTAAGGAAAATTGCCCTCGTCATCTTCATGAGATTCTCGGAGAGGAATGCCTTCTTGTCCACTAACCATGATACTATGTTCAGTGACATGTGTTTGGTAACCAACTCCTCAAAACTTCATGACTTTATTGGTTGAAAAATATAGCAGAGTCCCGATGTATACTTTGAAAGCATATCTTGATGGGCGAAAGCTGACATATTTGATCTTTGTAGTCGAGAGTTAAGTTCCTTCATCTATCGGATGTAATTGATGACGGGCTCTTTTATCCACTAATCGCATATTTTCAATAGCTCCACCATGATGATAGCTCAACTATAGAAATAATTTAGGAACTCTCTCTCCATATGCTTCCAACTCTCAATGGAGCCCTAGCATAACCCCAGCCCAACTTTAAGTCAACATACCAATCAAATGTATTGTCATTCATAGAGCATAAGAACTACTTTACAAAGAAATCATAATCAATCCCTATATTGTTGCAAGCCTCCATGAAATGAGTGATATGTTGTTGCGGGTTGTCCTTTTCTAACATATTATTTTGATCAACAATTTAAGATATTTATTGACGACATAGTGTGCTTAAATTGATATTTTCATGAGAAGAAGAGATGAGCGGCAAAGTTGGTCCTATCAGACGTGCTAGAAATTTATTCTCACAAACTTTTATGTGTGTAAATAATAACGTGATAAAGAAAATAATATGGACAAATTATGTATGAAAAAAATTACGATTAATAATTGATAATCTCCAATAGAAGACTAATCCCTTGATCCTTGAACCAAAGGTTTGAGAATTGTTCTTGAACCAGATATAAAATCTCCTCATAGATTTGCGGGAAAGAAACCACAAACAAGCTAATCAATTACTTGAAGACGGTGGTCGCAATACTTCATTGTGGCAAAAGCTTGAAACTTGAAGCTTAATGTTGGACTTGAGTCTTTGTTAACTTGTAAACTTATTCAGTTGGCTCAGAGGTTTCGAGTGAAAATCAGAAGAGTTGTGAACCCTTTTGATGATTAGATGATTTTTCCTTCTTCAAGTTGTTTGTATTGGACTCCAATGACCTTTTGCTATAGATGTTTGAGGGAGGAGAGCTATAATCCAATTGAATGTATTTTCTTCAATATTTAGGTTATTTTAAAAAGAGAAATTCAAATTCAAATTTTGATTTAATTTGATATCATATTTAAGTACACCATGTAGTTCAATTTGGTTTGTCTTTACCTTATTAGATTGCAAGATACTATTCGATGCACCGCAACATCTTGACTTAAGACTTGCTGCATTTTATATGTTTGATAAATAAATATTTGAATATCAATTACATTAACTATTCAATTTTATAATTAAATTGATGTCATCCGAATATACATATAAACTTTTAAATTGATAACTAAATATTTTATTCAATATATTGGACAATTTGTCCCAAAAAAATTTCAATGTCAACAATATGTAAACACAAGTCCAATAGTATCTCTCGTATAGTAAAAGAATGCATTTTGCTCCTAATCCACTAATCCACTCTACTTTAAACCATAATTCTCCGATGCTATATTATGTGGTAGATATATTCATTTCTTTTTCTTCTATAGAAAGAAAGTTTTTTTCTAGGACTAAATACATTTTATTTTTTGTCAACTATATGACATGTCTCATTCACTCTCCTAAATTAATAAATTTAACGATTACCCATTGGAATAAAGTATTTTTGATGAAATCGTGGATTTTCAGTATTTTGCATATTAAATTCAAGTTCAAATTCATTCAACCTAGAAAAGAAAATGAATTTTTAACTACAAGATAGAAAAATAATTAATAACTTTAGATTTTTAAAAGCTAAAGTGATAAATAAGTATATTAAACACCTAAAAAAATTTTAAGATGAATGATTATATTTTCGTTACTTAAATTTGGATGGAATATAAAAAATGGAACAAAGATATATTCTTGATGAATTTTTAATTTTTTTGATAAAGATGAATAACTATAATATATATATATATATATCTCCCCTCTTTTAACCAGGTTATGATATCCGCAGATAGGGATAATTACGTAAAAGTTTCCTATATTTTGGCAAAATTGAAACAAAAAATTCTATATTATAATAATAGCATTAAAAATCTTGATGTTGTTCAAAAGTCTGCACACGTCTCACAGTTGCTAAAAAACCCAAACACCTTTTAACTTTTGCATATAAAATGCCCGTTATACTCCTCCTTTTGGAACCATTGTATCATATACAAAATTTCTAATTCATGAGATTAAAATTGAGTTTTCACCCATCAGATATTATTATAAGAAACTATCAATGGTCCATAATTTTCATATAATTTTTTTAAATTTTTTATTTATCTAGACCTAAAATTCACACATCTGTCAGATCTAAACAAAGTTTATAGGCCATAGATTATTTATGTATTTGTCCCAAAAGATTTCATTGCCAAAACAAGTCAACCACATCATCACCTCCACCATTGGCGACCGACAGGTTTGGTGGCAGGTGTTTTGGTGGTTGCAAGCGCCGTTGGGGGTGGGTTACGTTTTCTTTTTTTCTTCTTTATTTAGTTGATTTCTTTGACGATGGTTGAGATGAAAGAGTGGATTACTTATTATAGAACAAAGGGCATAGGGTGGTGGAGGTGGAGACGATGAGTGGGTGGCTGGGGGGTGGCGAGGTCACAGGTGGTGGGGTGGAGACGATGGATGGGCTATTTTAGGTGGGGCTGGGTGGTAGTAGTGCGGTGGAGCTACACCATGGGTGCGGGTTGGAGCTTGGGGGCGACAGGTGGGTGGCTGGGGTGGCACGATTTGGGTCGGGGGTTGGGGTGGGTGTCGGTGTCAATTTCCTCCTTCTTCTTCTTCGATTTTCTTCTTCTTTTTATTGTCATATTTCATTCTTCTTTTTCTGTCCGAATTCCTTCTTCTTCTGTTGAATTAAGTAATTATGGGTTATTGTCACAACCACTGTATGGGGCGGCGCCACCATTGGGATGGGTCGTCGGCTAGGGTTGCGTAGGTAGATGGTGGTGGTTGGAAAGGAAGAACAAGAAAAATAAAATTGCTAAAAGAGAGAATAAGATGTCATTCTCTATTTTTATTTTTAAAGGAGAAAATTTTATATTTAAAGTAGGACTTATTAAAATCAATTAAAAATTTTATATAAGTGAAAAAAATAATTTAAAAGTAAAAAAAAAAATATTACTTTTGAATTAGATTTAAAAAAGAGAACTGAAAGTGTAATGATTTTTAATATTTACAAATTAAGATTTAATTAGATATTTTCATAGAAATTAATTCAAGATGAATGAGGTATTTATTTATTTTATATTAGATTAATATTTTTTATAGCTAAAAATATCATTTATTAAAATAATTCAAAAGGAATCCAACAGATCATGTAAATGGCTTTTTTGTAATTTTATTTATATGTGGCTTTATATACATGAGTAATTTATCAATTTAGGCTAGAGAAATTATTCAAAGTGGGCCAACACACAATCAATTCCGCGTAAGTACAACGGACAATTCGTGTTGAGTACAACGGACAATTCGTGTTAAGTATAACGGAAAACGGGTTTTATGAGGGCTTCTAAATTACATAGGCGTTCTTAGGCTATTGTTTTAATACAAGGGGATTTCTTGGAATTTCGCTACAATGTGGGGAGATTTTATACAATTATCCCCCAGATAATCCCTCCTTTTCATAGATTAAAAATTTTAAAGGAGGTTTAAAATCTTTCAAAGATAGCTGAAGTATGGACCTAACCTTGATAATTATTAATAGGCTTTCGCATGCACTTAAAAACTTTTGGGCTATGTTTTTTTTTTTTTTTTTTTTTTTTTTTTTTGCTTTTTTAAGTGTTATAAAAATAATATTTTAGAAAAGTGGGATTTTGAAAAAACATATTGAGAAATGCGAGCATATTTAATTTTATTTTTCGAAATTATTGATTTAAAGTATTTTTGAATGATTAATTTTATTTGTTGGGGGAAATACATAATATGTGTGTGTGTGGTCAATCCATCGAGGAAATTTTTCCGATGGTATACCACTAGAAATTTGTGGAACTTTTAACTTCAGCAATGATTATGATGTTCTAAAGAAAAAAAAGAAATGTGATATTCAGAAACAGTGGTGTTACATTTGATTAAATTTCTGAAGGAATAAAATACATTCCCAGAAAAGAAACCAAACAAAACCTCAAAATTTCCGTGAAGTTTTAGTCTAACTCAGTCCTCGCATATAGTTTATATATATATATATATATATATATATATATATATATATATACCACCGGGTATTTGTTATCTTTGAAAGGTCAGATTGGTTTGGCTGGGAGCTAACTGTTGCATTGCACGGTTGTATGTGAACACAACCCACACAGATGCGAGGACTTGTATATATATATATAGTAGTGAGGACGGCAAGGGTGTTGAATCCTACCCACATTCATAGAATAGCCTTGTCCGTTTTCATGTATAAAGAATGTTGATTGGATAATTAGCAAGTTAATGTTACGAAATGGAAAATCCAAAACCATTTTGATGGGAAGCGAGCCACAGACACCCCCCCCCCCCCCTCTCCCCATCCTTCGGTAGATAACAAACACGAAATAAAGCAGGATAATGGTATAAACTCTCTTCCAACACCCCACCCATAATTATATTTCACAAACAATTTAACTTTTTTTAATCCTTTCAATGCGACAGATAACTTTGCTCCACAAACAAGATAAAACTCCTACTCCTTTCAACACTCTACCATCCCACATCTTAATTGCCACCTTCTTTTGCTACTCCATGTGCCAGTCAAACGCAAAACCATCTGTCATTACAATTACTTTAGGCTTTACTTTGCTCCCTCATTAAGGCATCAATATACAATTACATCCCTTCCGCAGATATACCAAGTGCATCATAGGCTTACTCAATATTTCCTACAATTAATAAATCTTCATTTTGGAAACCAAGGGTCAATGACACACACTTAAATCCCATAGTAAAGTATTAGTGTAAAATGGCAAGCTTATGGGAACGCCATCCCCACCATACCATGTAACCACTATCAGCTAACAGAGGACCCCCACAACTTCAATTTTTTTCTCCCCGCCAAATCATGTCCCTTCCAGGCCATGGTTTGGCAGCTTCTTTGTTGTTTTCCTAGGTCTTTTCTTCATCATACAGAGAAGCACAAGAGGTAATTTTTACAGGCTAAAAACATGGTCTTTGAGACAGAGTAACAGCTAATTTGCCCAATGTGATTGAAATGTGAGCCGGATAATCTCAGCTTTCAAAATTTTAGCCCATCATCTTCTTCAAGACAAATACAGATTATACAACAGCTTCAGCAAACAGTACGACCATAACATATTGATGCAATGTAGAGATTCTTGGACCACTTCTCCTGCAAACCAAAATGAAAGGATAATCAGCCAGCAGTAGCTTGCAATTTATGCAAGTGCAGAAGATCGAGAAAACTGAAGGGATATCAGAACTATGAGAAAAGCACGACCAGAACCTCCAAAATGAATATTTCCTATCCAAACTGTAAAAAGTTACAGAACAGGGCGGAAGACATTGAGAGAGAACAGTTGCATTTGTTATTCTGCCCCCAAATCTGCATATGGTTAAATAAAAGTGAGAGAAGCTACTACCTTTACATGGGTACTTGGGAATGCAGATGTGCGAAGAGTCTCCTGAGTCTCATCCATCATCTTACGTCTAGGTATGCTAAGTATGAAGGCCGCTTGATCGGTAGTAGCAGCCATGGAGGTTATTCTATAGCCACTTTCCCATCGGCGATGTATTCCCTCACTTGGATAAAGAAAATCAAGCTCTACAACCTAAGAACCAGTCAGCAATCAGTGAGTGTTGCTTACAGAATATCCGGATATGTAGATCGCATAATTCCACAGAGTGACCAATTCAACCAAATAATCAAGTTTTACCTGTTCAGAGTATCCAGAATTTCTAGACATTACAACACCCCAGCGACTGCCAGCAGTAGTCATGGATGTGACATGGAAACCTTCTTTCCACTTTTTATTAATCCACTTGAACGGAAACGATTCGCTAACTTTATATGACTGTTGGGTATAAGGAGTTCCTAAAGGATTCCCAAAAATACAAGGCAAAACATTAGTCTCATACATATGATAAACACAATCTCACCCTTAAAATTTTAGTTATTTTCATTGAGCATCTGTGAGAGGAGAATATAATAAAAAAAAAACTATCTCAAAAATGAAGGAAAATGCATGGGGCATGAAGGAACACACATAAAATAGACACAGCAAGACAAACTTCAACCAACCTTTAGACATAACAACCAGGGAACTTCCATTAGCTGCACCAGCTATAGAACTGATGTAATAGTTTTTCTCCCATTGTTCCATTATCCAATCCTGAGGTAAACCAGAAAATGTTATTATTCACATGGGCAGGTATGTCCAGCCAGAATGGAGAAACCGACAAGAATTATAAAATCAAATAGTAGTAGGATAAACAAACCTTATGAAGAAAAACAGCTGAAAGTTCATAGACCTGCGAAGTGAAACCTGTTCCAGCATCCATGATCAAGGCCCAAAGATTTGCTGCAGAAGCCACACAGCTAATATACAAGCCATCTTCATTACCCTTCTCTACATGTTGACGGAGTCTTGAGTCTGCAACATTGTAGTGGTATCTACAAAAACAACAATCTCAGGCAGATAATAACTAGATAGATATTATGTGCGACAGAATTTGGGACACTATCCATGCCAAACACATAAATCTTCCATGTCCACTCAAATATCACATGATGTATCAGTTATGAAAAGACAACATAAATAGTTCGCAATTGTGACTTTCCACTACGTATCCAAGAAAGATTTGTTTCAAGAATTAGTTACAAATGTTTCCGGAATCGGTACCAATTTATCTTTCTTTTTTTTGTTCTTCAGAAAAGATTCAACATCAGCAACATATATATTGTATATATATATATATACATATACATTATATTCAGCAGCTAAGCTTTCAAAACTCATCAAATCTGAGAAATAACATACATAGATAAGTGACAGAATGAAGAAGAAACTATAACCAACCACCAGTATAATAAACTTGTCAAATGAGATTTTTAAATACAATTTTCCATACAAAGGTTGCTATGGCGCTTTTTACCTTCCACATGCAATGCAAGCAATTATAATGCAGTTAGCATGAATCTAAGAACATTAGACATCAGATACACTACTGCCCTTCACATGCATCCTATGATAGGAAAAAGCATTCGTGTGGTCTACATGCCCAAGCTTTTCACAACGCAAGCATGATACTACATCCTTGCTATTTTAGGGCAGAGGTTATGTGCAGTGATTTCCATATGTTAGCACAAAAAATAAAGCCCTCGTCAAGATAGCATAGGGAAGGAACTGGTCCAACAGATAAAGTGTTGCTTCTCTTGTGCAACGTTTAATTAAATAAGTATATAATCAATCGATGCACAAACACACAATAGGGCTAGGAAGGAGAAGAACACAAACTAGGTTCATTTGGATTTTCTTTTTCTCAACTAAGTAAAAACAGGCATCAAACCCTGCTTATAACCCACCCTCAGCTTGGGGCATCAGCAATAAATTTCACTTATCACAGAGCAATAAAGAAAATCTGAAAAAGTTACATGCCTGCATTAAAATCTGAACCTCCATATCAACCAGAAAATAACAAAGGTGCAAAAGAATGAGGTGTATCATTAAACCAATTGTAAAGGTAGTATCAGTAATTGTGCATTTGCATGCTCTCGAGTAATAGATTTCTTCAGCCTCATTTATTCTCTAGATTTTTTCTTAATCCACAGAATATATGGTACTGCAAGTAGGACTGCCAATGAGTCCAAGCTGCTTCAAAGCTTGCAAACTCGGCCTGATAATTTACGAACAAGCTTTATATGCTTTCAAACCAAACCGAGCTTGACCGAAGGTTAGTTTCTTACATTTAAATTCAAGCCGAGTGTGAGAAGTAGGCTTGGCTTGGATTGGACTTGGGCTCAGACTAGATAAAAATAATAATACATATTTATATATTAAATACAAGATATGCAAAATAATACTAAGTGAAATCGTATAAAATCATGAATTCCAAATTTGAAGGACAATATAGAGAAACTGGTAAATCTGTTTAGTTTTGGAATTCAAATTGGTGTTTTATTATAGAGATCACTGGCGTTTTTGCCTCACAATTAAGTCATCGACTTGTCATTTAGTACGGATAGAATTAGATTTTGATTATTTTAAAGTGTTTGAAAGTGTTACTCCTTCTATTTGGTAATAGATTTAATTTATTAATTATAATGAACAAAAAAATGGGTTTGCTCAAGCTCAGCTTGAAGCTCAATTTGTATTCAAACAAAAAACTAGAATAAATGCAAAACTTGAGAACAAAAGCTCCTTAGATATGGAGCTTGGGTTGTGAACAGTCTTATTATATATATACCATAAAAATAAATGAGTAATTTTTGGAACTACTCGCTAAGAGGGGATGCATTGTTTTCTGTTTTAATTTTAAGAAAAGGAAAATCTTATGGATCGTTGTACATTTCAATTTGAAGTAGGGATTCATATGCATCTGATCATATATGCATTATCTTTATGTATTACAATAAATAAAAAAAGGAGGTTTTCAAAGCGAGATCTAAAAACATCTCTCTCTGTGGCCCCAGTACTACGTATGCTATGGTTCGAGGCTTTTAGCAGGTTTATTGATAGATCATTTTTTTCCTGGATGCGTTGACATTCCCCTTTTTGTCAGTCTAGTTAATGACATCAGAAGGAATGAATATGATTAGAGATACAATCAAATATCTGTGACTAATCCCTCCCCCACATGAGCCCAAGCAGGCTCAGCTAGCTCGACTTGATTGACAACCCTAACTGCAAGAACGTAATGGCCTTTACATACAATGTAACAAACAATTATTGAGGTACAAGAAAATATATTCTCACTGGTTTACAACTTCAAAGAAGAGGGAGCCGGAATACGGTTAAAAGGGTTGTTGACTTAAATTTTTGGAGGTCATTTTTCTGGATATAATGCCAAGATAGGCAGATAATTAGTTTATATCATCTTTTTCTTTACACATTTGCTAAGTCCTTGGATGTGCACTAGATGGGCCAAATTATGACAATCAAGATTTGGAGACATAACAAAATGCATGTTCATATTGCACCAAATAAATATTTAGTAGGCACACACCGTTGTTTCATGGGGCGTCGTGCATTATACACTGAAATCCATTGAGTAGCAGGACTGCCCAGTCGTACTTTCTTCTTTGGTTGCTCATCCTCTTCCAAGTTAATGAGCAACCTCCCACGCTTTTGCCCAACCTGAGGGATAGAACAAAAAGTTTAAGATGAAAGTGTGTAACTAAACAGATATACATTAATAAGATAAAGGCTTGTATGTGTTGCTAGCTTGGCTCTGCTCGCCAATTGTGCTGTGTGAGACTCCAAGCAAGTGAAAGCCTCCAGGGTTACCGTCATAATGGTTACAAAAGTAAATAGATGTCAATGGGATTTATGTCTACACACCTAGCTCAATTGTACAGACAGGCTTTTTATGTTACCTTAAGAGCTCCGTCAATTCTTATTGGTCTCAGTGACGTGCATGGTTCAATGAGACTTTCAAAAAAGGATATCAGCTTAGAATAATTTGGCTCCTCATCAAACTTCATATTAGTAACAGCCTCAAGGAACTGTTTGAATGGAGCAGGGCAAAAGCAACACATCAACTCTGGAGAAGTGGCCATTTTCTTTTTACAGACTAGAAAGCTCTTATTGTCGCCCTGTCATCATCGAAAACAAGAAGGGGGAACAATAAGTTAAATCCAATGGGATAAGCTACCATAAGTTACTGAAGCAATGATGCCAATCACCTGATAGCCTTGCCATGGCAACCTTCCCTTTATGAGAAATATCAGGGTGTATGCTAGCGACTCAAGATCGTCCCTCCTACTTCCTGTACGGCCCAAGTGTGCGTGCACACTTGCATACCTTATTGTGCCTCTATCGATAGACCAAAGGAGTTTATTAGTCCAAACTAAGCCAGGATTATGCAACGAAATTTATGTAAGCTTCACAAACCTAAATATATCTGGCCTCTGATCATACTCGACATGTTGACCAGATGATGCGTCTTTCCAGCGAGAAGCTGCACCACAAATGTAATGAAAACCAGAGCAGACTATAGACTAAGAGAGTAAAAGTGGATAAAAAATAGAAGTAACCATAAATACTACGGAAAATAAATAATTGGTTGCACTGTCTTTCAACATGTTTTGCTGTTGACTTATCAGTATAAGGTAGTCAGAACACAGAAAAAGAGAATAAGAATGGAGCATCATACCCAAACCAAGATCAATAAGATATAGCTTTTTCTCATCAGCTGTTCCAGGCTGACCAAGTAAAAAGTTTTCTGGCTTCACATCTCCATGCACAAATCTAGATTAGTGACAGAGAGGCGTAGTGGTAATCAATAGTGTCTTCAAGTGAAGAAAGCAATTGAAAGCAAATAATACAAGAACAAAGATCATGAAAATCAACATCTTTTCAGGAAAGCTACGGTTAGACATGATAGGAATAATATCAAGTAGGTTTTACCCCTTCATGTGGAGCTTTTCAAGAATTGAGATAGCCTCCACCGCGATGCAAGCCACCATATTTGGAGACATCCTGTTTCAGGTGCTCATCATCAAACAAGGAAACATGTAGCACAAAAAAGGAGAATATAATGGCGACTTTTGGAATTCTGATCATGATTCAGTGCTCATGATCAAGTGCATGTGAACTTTGGGAAGGGCAGGGTAGGAAGATAAAGAGAGAGGGTATTACGACTGGCCCAAAGAATTCCAAACATCCCAAAGACTGGGCCCAAGCATATCCATGACCTGAAATAATATTCATTAGAAACAATATAGAAAATTCTGAAAACCGAAAATCAAGATATCACACTCACCAGAATGTAAAAATCTCCTTGGCGACCCTTGTAGTGAACCCATGGGATCCCATAACATCCATTAAGGGTGCTTTTCATAAAATAAAACAAATACAAACACATGAACATTTAAAACAAAAAGAAATGAGAACATCCTTAAATTATGAACAGAGAACTTACTTGTACACCTGCCACTCATATGGAGGGCCATAATTGCAACCCTTACTATTCCGGTGTTCAAACTTCAATGCAACCTACAGAAAGATAAACTTTCCCAATTAAATTCAGATACTGACAAGATAATATTAGATAGTGTTTAGATTTCTGAAAATCCCCAGATGTCAATAACACGTGACATATGATACCTCGATTGCATCTGGCCCTGTTCTTTCCGTGCCACCACTTACCCTTCGGCCAACATAAACTTGGCCAAATCCACCCTTACCTAATTTCCTTTCTGTCTTATACATCGGAGAATTGCCCACTTGTACCTGCACCAACAAACCGGACTCAGTTACCAGATACTATCCGAAACCAATAAATAATAATTAAGGAACAATATTAATGGCGCCAGCAATCTCAAAAAGTTCAAAAAATGCCCATAATATTTCCAAAGTATAGCAGAATGTGAGAAGAACAAGTAAGAAATTACCCTCTCAGGCACCGGAGTTGTACTCGCTTCTTCTTCAACTCCCATTACTTTATCAGCACTGCCGCCGTCCATGGCAATTTCCTTATCTGCAACGCCCTCTACTCTATTAAAAGCCGGTTCCCCAGCCCCAACACCAACAGCTTGAGGAAGAACCTCACAAGGTGGCTCTGGGTCTAAATCTATCAACCTAATCCCCCTGCCTCTACCAGCAGCAGTTGGCCTAGTGGGTGTTGCTGCAGAAGGCCCTTTTGCTACAGCAGCTGCATTGCCTCTCCCTCTTCCCCTCCTTCTGGTTCTATTCTGAGCAGGTGCGATAAAATTCTCTTCTTGATTAGCGGGCTGAGGGGCAGGCTGGAGATCACCAAGCCGTTTTGATCTCCGTGCTCCGCTACGCAATTCTGGCATCGTCACCCATGCAAATCACCTCCCACTCACTTCCCACCTTCTGCTCAGAATCTTCAGTCAAGTAAGAACAATGTTACAAAGGCAAAAAAATGCATGAGTCTTCAATTTATCAAGACCAGAAACAAACTATCCAAATTTAAAAGAATGGCTGCATTAAAGATACTATTTTTAACAAAACTTTCACACAGTTGAGTACATGCACACAGTCCTTATTTGTATGGCTTCAAAATCAGCATTTTCCAACCAAAAGGAAGAAAGAAGTAAAATGCAGCTCAGTGAACACATACATAAAAGACAAAACAAGAAAAAAATTCTTAGTCCAATCTATAGTTAGTCAACATTCATCAAAGATTTTGGGCAAGATCACCCAAACACACCGGCAAGTACAAAACCCTAATGCAATAATTATCCTAAAATAACAAAAATAAATAATAAGCCCAGGAAAATAAAAGACTGAACACAAGAATAATTGGAGAAAAAAATAAAAATATATAATCCGGTGACAGTCATCTTACGAGTGGCTTCACCGATAATCAAAGAAGTTTAAATAGTTCATTGTCACCGTACATTGAATAAAATAAAAATAAATAGTAAATAAAAATAAATAAATAAAAGCGGCCACAGATCGTACCTCAGAAACAGCAAAAACAGGAGGATCGGAGATAAAACACGGAAAAAAATCTAGTTGAAGAACCCAATTCGATCAACCGATCAATAATAGATCTTCAGTGAAAACACCCATGACATACTTTTACCTAAAAAATATTTCTCCTTTTTCAAGGAAAAAAAAAGATGTGTTATTAAGAATCTAAAGCTTGAATCAAAAAAAATTTAGAGTGACGGATGCTGAATCCGGGTGTAAAAGTCGAATAAAAGGAGAAAAGAAATTAAGGGTTACAATTAGGGGAAAGAGTTGTGAATTGTAATGTATCGGTGTGTAGCTATAGATTCTATGGCTATCCTCTTTGTTTCTCTCTCTACACAAAACATCTACTGCCTGCCTGCCCTCTCTCTATGTACGTATATATATGTGCGTGGGGGAGAGTGTGCGAGTGTTTTGTGTAGGTCTTTTTTCTTCTCCTCTCTTTTATTATAATTTTTTGATTTATTTATTTCTCTCCTTTTTTTCTTTTTTTTTTTTTGTAAGTGCTGCCATGAAGCGGGTGATATCTCGAAACAATTTCCACGTTGAATTAATTCATTAAAAATATTTGTAATAATTTTTATTTTTAAATTTATAATTATTAAAAAATAAAAAATAATTGAGAAGCAAAAACTTATAGTACTTTACTGTTTAAAATTAGAATGATTTAAAAAAGAGTATTAGGTAATAATTTATAAAATTATTCTTATTTGTGAGTAAAAGTCTAAATCGCCCTTATTTTGAAATAGTAATTTATTTTGTGAAATTTTATCAATTAATTAAAATAAATTATCTATACATATTATAATATTATAAAAATAAATATAATATTTACATATAATAATTAATATATCTAAATAAATGATCAATTTAATAAATTATTTAAATTAAATTGTAAATTAAGGACTTTAAATATACAAAAATCGTACGATTTAATTAGAAATGAATTATTAAATATATATTTATCTTTATAGTGCAAAAAATTTTATTGGGTATAATACTATTTATTAATATATTTGTGTACGTAAACAAATATATCTGTACATATTAAATATTTATATCAATATTTAAATAATTAAATAAATATTTATATAAATTTTTAAACGTATTTACGTATTTACAAAAATATCTTTATAAATATATATGTATTCACCTATACTTATATATTTTCAAATCTTTAATTATATATATTGGTATAAATATAATTATGTATAAATATTTTTCATATTTCCATGTTTTTTATATTTATATTATATATTTACAAGTATAAATTTAATATCTAAGTATATATGAATATGTACATACTTATATATGTTATATATAAATTTATATGTATTTACATATATTTGTAAATTTATACATACATATCACTATAAAAATTTATATTTATGTAAATATAATTATTTTTATATACTTATAGTTTCATGTTTGTATTTTTATATATTTGTATTTATATATTTCATAATATATAATATTCATGTATTCATTATTGTAAATGTATAAAAGTATGTAAGGTGTTATATACAAATATATATGTATTTCTATATATTTATATTTCAAATATTTATATCTTCACATTTCTATATTTATATATTTATAAAAAATATAAAAGTATTCTTACATATATACATATTTCCGATAAAATATTAAAAAATTTACATTATTTAATTACTTAACTCACAGTCAGCTTACGCTTCGCATTCATTTTAAGGGTTAGAAGTCTGTATGATGAGTATATTTTAATCAAAACCACAAATATTAATTTTAACCCAACATAGCAAAAAGACTCATATGGCCCAAATATTAAAAAAGCCTCACAAGGCCTGAATCTCATCATAAACACCTATAAACATCCATTAATGCATTTTCAAATATATGTCAATTCATTTGTACTTTACAACTTTTAGGTTCAAATTTTAATTTTTTAGACATTCAAGCATATAATCGGACAACTTCAAGACTCTTAATTGTCTGTCTGTATCGAAACTAAGAACCCAACAAACAAATAGTTGTTTAGAATAAAATTATTTTAGAATAATCTAATTTATGTCGTTCCAATTCTATATCAAAGTACCTATACACATCACATTATAACTAGAGTTTTCTAGGTATTTTTTAATACAAATCTTTGTTTTCCATTTTTCTTTTTACTTTTGCTAAAACACATTAGAGTTTTATGCAATTTATTCTTCTTTAAAAATTGCATGTCATTTGGTGAAAGTTTTAGTATAATTTTAGGATGATACACAACATTTTAGATTTACCATTGGTACCTATAAAGATAAATTCTTCAACTCGTACAAGCAAAATTATTTGGGGCAAATGGTATATAGGACTGGAATTAGACACGAATAAAATAAATTTTGGAATGTAATGATGATAAAAAATGAATAATATGAATATATTATTTTTCATGTTTTGTATGTACAAAGATTAAAGAATAAATAGAATCTTCATTCCTTACTGAAATTTATATTTATATTATATATATTTATGAGTATAAATTTAATTAATACATATATATTTATATCTAACTATATATGAATATGTACATACTTATATATGTTATATATAAATTTATATGTATTTACTTATATTTATAAATTTATACATACATATCATTATAAAATTTATATTTATGTAAATATAATTATTTATATATACTTATAGTTTCATATTTGTATCTTTATATTTATGTATTTATATATTTCATAATATACAATATTCATGTATTCATTTATGTAAATGTATATAAATATGTATATATATTTATATTTCCAATATTTATATCTTCACATTTCTATATTTCTATATATTTATAAAAAATATATAAAAGTATTCTTACATATCTACATATTTTCGATAAAGTGTTAAAAAATTTATATTACTCAATTACTTAACTCACTGCTAGCTTCGCATCCCTATCGGGAGTTAGAAGAGTGTATGATGGTGCCACGTAGTGGGTGATATCTCGAAATAATTTCCTTCTTGAATTAATTCATTAAAAATGTTTGTAATAATTTTTTCTTTAGAGAATTTTTTATAATTATTAAAAATTAAAAAATAAAAAATAATTGAGAAGCAAAAACTTATGGTACTTGTAAAGTGTTGTTGAAAATTATAATGAATTAAAAAAGGGTATTAGGTAATAATTTATATTTTTTTTGTGAATAAAAGTCTAAATTGCCCTTAATTTTGAAATATTAATTTTTTTTGTGAAGTTTCATCAATTAATTAAAAAAATTATCTATACATATTATAATATTATAATAATAAATATAATATTTACATATAATATTTGATATATAATGATCGATTTAATAAATTATTAAAATTAAACTGTAAATTAAGTACATTTAAATATAAAAAAATAATACCATTTAATTATAAATGAATTATTAAATATATATTCATCTTTATAGTACAAAAAATTTATTGGGTATAATACTATTTGTTAATATAGTTGTGTACATAAACAACTATAAATGTACATATTAAATATTTATATAAACATTTAAATATTTTAAAAAATATTTATAGAAGTTTTTAAATGTATTTATGTATTTACAAATATATCTTTATAAATATCTATGTATGCACCTATACTTATATATTTTCAAAATTTTAATTATATAAATTGGTATAAATATAATTATGTATAAATATTTTTCATATTTTTCATATTTTTATATTTATATTATATATATATATTTACAAGTATAAATTTAATTAATATATACATATATATTTATATCTAAGTTTATATGAATATGTACATACTTATACATGTTATATATAATTTATATGAATTTACGTATACTTATAAATTTATACACACATACCATTGTAATATTTGTATTTATGTAAATATAGTTATTTATATATACTTATAGTTTCATATTTGTATCTTTATATATCTGTATTTATATATTTAATAATATACAACATTCATGTATTCATTTATGTAAATGTATATAAATATGTAATGTTATATACAAGTATATCTGTATTTATATATATTTATATTTCAAATATTTATATCTTCACATTTCTATATATTTATAAAAGAATATAAAGGTATTCTTACATATATACATATTTCTGATAAAATATTAAAAACTTTACATTACTCAATTACTTAATTCACAGTCAGCTTACGCTTTGCATCCCTATCGACATTTAGAAAACTGTATGATGGATATATTTCAATCAAGTCCACAAAAATTATTTTATATATTTTTTATTATTGACTATATCGAGATAAAAAGTTAAAAAAAAATAATATAAAAAAATAAAATATTTTTTTTGTTGATTCAATTTTATTAGGGATATAATGGGTTCAAGTAAAATTCGGATCGCTCTGAACCTACCTCGCTTGGGGTAAATTTTGAAGCTACAAATATATTTCAATGAGGGTATGAGGTTTTAGTTTTAAGACCCGAACTCGATTATCTTAAAACGTTGCATATATATATATTTTTTTTATTATTATGTATTTATGTAATATATATTTATATATATATGAAAAAATATATGTATCTTATATATAATCATAAAAAATATAAATATAATACTATTATAAATTAAAATAGTAATATAAAATTAATAAATAGTTAAATATATAAAAGTAACAAGTATATTTAATTTTTTTAAATTTTTTAAAAATTACAACATGTATATATAAGTTAAAATAATTAGTTATTTATTGATAATATTATTTTTTTATAATTAGAAAGTTGTGGTTATATTATTTTTTAAAAATTATTTTTAATATTTTTAAAATTATAAATCAATTTAATGGGTCCAGCTCACTAACCCTCAGGTTTAGGGTGAGTTCGAATTCGAGTCTATAAAAATCTTGAGGGGTCGGGTTTTGATAGACCCGACCCAACCCATTATCATTACTAGAGTTTATCAAATATTTTTGTTTAGTTTATGAGAATAATTTTATCAAATATAAATATAAGTTCTTTCCTAATTAATTAGAAATAAATAAATTTATGAATAATAATTTCTTTAAAATTGAGTATTTATAACATTAAATTATATCAATCATATATTTATGAATGATTCAATTTCTATTTCACTTCTACATTCCAGTACCAATTATGGTAGTTTCTTTGAGTTTCAAATGTTATACACATGAGTTCCAACTATATGCTCTACATAAATTTTGAGTCTTAAAATAAATGGGAAGAAGTACGTTGGATTGGAATAAGGTATTATTCTTAAATGGATGAATGAACGTGTGTCATTTTATTTTAAGATGACTATTAAGACAAAACTAAGAGCGATTATCTCATTATTCTGTTTACAATTGAAAGTTTATTCCCAAATATATAAAGTTATATTCTCTTTATCATAAACTAATTACTCCCTTTGATACAACACGTTATTAAATGTGATTATTGAGATTCTTCAATAATTATGATGATACAAAACTCTTAAATCTCTATTTTTGTTGTTATTTAATTAATCAGTATTTTTTTTAAAAAATGATTAAACTACTTATTATTATTACAAGGAAAATAGCCAAATTGATGTATTAGCCGTAATAATAAAGCTTTTTTTTTTTTGGAGGGGTGGGGGGGTGGGGGTGGGGGGAGGTGATGAAGGAAGTATAATTTTTAAACTTGAACGAAGCTGAAGTGTGTGACAATATCATCTTATTGGTGCATAAAAAGATTTGAGTGGCGATAACTACTCGACTCATTTGGTCTAGTATGAACAAAAGGTGTTCTTTTGTTTTTCGTTTTTTCTTTGTTTTAATCTCAAACAATTCAAAATGATGATTTTTGTCACTACAAGAAAAATCAGTAGTATCATATGTAATTAGTTAAGGGGCCCAATTCCGGGATTCGGGTCAAAAAGATCCACGGCCATTAAGCGTACTGGACTCGGTGGGGGCTTTCTAGGGCTTTCTCAGTTTCACTCCAGCAGTATTATAACAGTAACCATCCTGCTGGTTCGTTCACAGTTTGTCCGAGTGTGTATTCTATAAAGAACTCTTTCCTAACAGATCCATTTTAGTTAGGTTTATATCGTCGTGAAAATGGTAGGGTTCTCAATGCAGCCGTACGGAATACAGGCAATGCTGAAAGAGGGGCATCGCCATCTGTCGGGGCTGGACGAGGCGGTACTGAAGAACATCGACGCCTGCAAGCAGCTCTCCACCATTACTCGCACCTCCCTCGGCCCCAATGGTTTATCTCTTCTTTCTTTTTCTTTTTTAAAAGGGTATTCTCACTTTTGGAAAATTTATTATATTTTTTTTTTGTTTTGTTGAGTATGCTTCTATCTGATCTTATGTTGAGTTTCTTAGTTTAATAGGGTTTTGCTTGAAATGTACTTAACCCCGCAGCCCCCACCCCCAACCCACCACCCACATACACACACACAACTAATGAGCTTTAAGTGAGGCTGAGTTAGTTGAAGTTCTTAGTTTTCTTTTTCTATGATTCAAATATTAAATCACATATTCTCCTGTGGAACTATGCTATCCTCCTTGAGTACATCATTTTGATGAAGTGTTGCAGAAGTAAAAGAAGTATGATTAATATTAGTACCTTGGTTTAGGGTCTTGGTATAAATTACTAGATTTTGATTAATTCTAATTGAAGAATAAGATAGGTTCTTTAGGTTTATAAGTAATTTACTTGTCTTGTAAGGTCAAGTGTCTTGTAAGGTCAAGCCGCAGCGTGGCTTAGACTACTCGTGCTTACACAATGCTTGAATGTTAGGGTCTGATTGGGAACTATTAAATCAGATCGCAATGGATCGCAACAATTCTTTGTAAACCAGATCTAATAAATCCTAGGTGACTCATAAACTTGGTGAATTTTGAACAGAGTTATATTGGCATACTTTGTCATTGACTTCATAGCAATAAAAGAAGTTATACTAGTATACTTTGTTGTTAACTTCATAGCAATAAAAGAAATAATTTATCTTTTGACTTCCTAAAAGCATTAGATATCAATTTTATGGGCACAGTAAGAGAATGTGATTGAGTTAGTTCCATCTCTTGTCTGGATGAACTAAAACTGTTGGAGCATATAGATTTGGATTTGTTTTAGTATGGTTCTTTGACAAACTAGGACTAAACAGGAGTGTATTGTGCTCAGTAAATCCATAAGACAAGAGCTCCCCAAAACACTACCTTCTAGGCTCAATTGTAATTAGGATTGACCTCATGTAAGCTCATCTATAAAATATTGAATCGAGTTTGAAGAGAATTGAGACAATTTAAGCTTGTCGTTATTCTTAGTGGGTAACTTCATCATGAGAGAAACAATTATGGCTTGATGAAATGCTATTTCACTAGTAACAGATTTAGTACTACTTGAAACATTGACCCCTGAACTCCTATTGTTTTTTACAAGTTTCAAACTCCTTCCTCTATATGTGGAAATTATGTTTGAGTCTTTCATTGTAACTTGATCGCATACACTGTCTTCGGATGAATTCATTTTTTTGTGCGATTAATACTCTACTTTGGAACCTTTGAATTAATGGTCAATTGTGGAAAATTCAATTATCAATCTGGAAATATAGGTTTTATTGTGTAGTGTGGGATTAGGCTTTAGCGTGGATTTCTTAAGAAGATAACAATTCTTCCTTTCAAGAATTTATAAAAATCCTCCTGTAAGCATCCATTAACCTAGTTTAGATTGATTGACTTGGGCATGTTATTCTCTAGTCATTGATGCTGTTATATTTTTCTTTGTTTTCTTCCCATACTCCAGCGAATAGAGCTTACATTGAATGTAATGTTTCCAGTTTCCAACTGGAATACTCTGATTTATTTAATTGGAGTTCTTTTCCTTTCACTTCTATTTCCATGTCTACATGCTAGTATATTTTAAAGTTATAATGCTAGTTTTTACAACCTTATCAGTCTTGTGGGGCATTTCGGCCTATCATGCGTTTTCCCATTTTCTTGTTCAGGCATGAATAAGATGGTTATCAATCATTTGGATAAGCTCTTTGTCACAAATGATGCTGCAACAATTGTAAATGAGCTGGAGGTTCAGCATCCTGCGGCCAAAATTTTAGTTTTGGCTGGGAAAGCACAGCAAGAGGAAATTGGGGATGGAGCTAATTTGACTGTTTCATTTGCTGGGGAACTTCTTCAAAATGCTGAGGAACTCATTAGGATGGGACTGCACCCTAGTGAGATAATCATTGGATACACAAAGGCAATTAATAAGGTTTGACATTGTCAATCTCATTGTAGTGAAGGTGAACAGCTTTAGTAGCCTTTCCTCATTGATTAGCATCGTGTTTTTGCAGACAGTTGAGATATTGGAGGAATTGGTTGAGGAAGGTTCTAAAAATATGAACGTGAGAGATAAAGATGATGTCATTTCACGAATGAGATCTGCAGTAGCCAGCAAGCAATTTGGCCAAGAGGATATATTGTGTCCTCTCATTGCTGAAGTAAATTTATCCTTACTGTTGATGTACTTCTTTAAAATCTACCTTTTGATATTGCTGAGTGGCAAGGTATTTTCTTTGCAGGCCTGTATACAAATATGCCCCAAGAACCCTCTTAACTTCAACGTGGATAATGTCAGAGTTGCAAAGCTCTTGGGTGGAGGTCTGCATGATTCCATTGTAGTTCGAGGCATGGTATTGAAGAATGATGCTGTTGGGACTATAAAGAGAATGGAAAAGGCTAAGGTGAGTATTAAATTGCATTTATTCTGTCTGGTTGCTGCATAATTGTTTCTTTCTTGTTCTCCGTGCATCTAACAAAGCTGAGGCCTATTGTGTTTTATTTGGGAATATTATTTATGATGCATTGAGATATATCCGGGATAGCCATGTTCTATGATGCATTTATAGCCATGGGTTGATGTGTTTTAGTAAAATGCCTGTACAAGTGTTGCTGTTATTTCTTTTTGTTGCCATGGCTGCTTGATGTTGTAAAACACTTATCTAGAAAAGAAGGCGTACCAGAATGGGCCAATATATCTTCTTGTCAGAACTCACAAACTAAAATAGAGGTGCTTGCTTTTGGAATATCTAAAGTTTCATCCTATTAATTTATAAATCAAGAGTAAACCTGAAAGAACAAGAAAAACAATTAAACTGTACAGGCTCTTTTTGGGATTTGTGGGGGTTGGAGGTGGGCCAGGTGGTGTTATAGTGAGCACTGATAAATCATGACAGCAGAACTGAAACTTCATTTATATGCAGAAATGTGTTTTTGATTGGCACGCTCACGCTATTGCTCTTAGTTTGTATTATACTATTTCTGGTGTTCATGGACAGATCTATCTTTATTGTTTTGTCTAGATTGCTTTGGGTGACTCGTCTGCATGATGAATTTGATCAGTTATTCACTGTTTCAGGTTGCTGTTTTTGCTGGAGGTGTTGATACAACTGCAACAGAAACCAAAGGAACTGTTCTTATTCATAATGCTGAGCAGGTACGGGTTGAGAATCCAATGTCAGTGTAGCACTACCTACTTTAAAGATGCTTTTGGAAGGGAGCTGTATTAGAGAACATCCCACCCACCCCAAAAGAAATATAAAAAATAAAATAAAACAAAAATAAAAACAAATATTAAAAATAAAAAATAAGAAAGGGCATTTAATTGTGATGGAGGGAGTATACAGATAAATGATCTTCTTGCATGGATCTATTTAGTCTAAAGGCCCATAGTTAATGTTAATCACTTATTTTTTTCGAGCTTTGGTTTTTGAGATGGTTTATCTATACAATTTTTTTTGGGAATTAACAACTTCTAGCTTTGCCTCCTGGTTGTCCTCTTACAAGAGCCTAAAAGATTTAATAGACATATGTCCTTCATGGTGAGCAAACTTAAGAATTTAATTCAAAAGTTATGTTGCACTGCTGATAGGGTTGATACACTTCTATCCTATATGTCTTGTCTTTTTGCAGCTTGAAAACTATGCAAAGACTGAAGAAGCTAAGGTTGAGGAGCTAATTAAAGCAGTTGCAGATTCAGGTGCGAAGGTCATTGTTAGTGGAGCAGCTGTTGGTGAAATGGCATTGCACTTTTGTGAACGCTACAAGTAAAATCTCTCTTCCACGTAGTGATTCTCTGTCCATATTTTTCCTGAGCTAGGTGAGAATGGTACCTTGATATTTGTAGCATGGCGATGATTTCGTGATGCTCCGTCTCTGCCATGCTAATTTAAGTAAAGTAAATGTGGGTAATGTGTGTATTTATGGGATGGAGTAGCTGGGTGGGGATGCCAATAAGTCTATTATTGCCAATTCAAGTGTTCACATTAAAAGATTACTTGTGATCAATAAGTCTCTTTCTTTCTTGTTTCACATCTATTTGATTATCTTGTTTCTCGTTTACGGATATTTTGTACGATTTGTTCTCTGCCTCTGAATTTTTAGAGTAGACAGGGGATTCTGGATCTTGGGAGATAATAGGTGATTGAACTTCATCTTTGCATGCACGGGCTTTGAGAATCTTTATCAATCAACTTATTTTATGTTGCTTTACTGTGGTTTCATGTGAGAATATTTCTTTTGCGCAATTTGCATATAGTGATAGACTCATGCACACATGTTCTTTTGTCCTCACTGTGGATAATTCAAAGTTTAATGTAATTGAACATCCAAAACTTGGTTTTGTAGGCTCATGGTGTTAAAAATCAGCTCGAAATTTGAACTAAGACGATTTTGCCGCACTACTAGTGCCGTAGCTCTTGTAAGCATGAGAGATTGAATTGGTTTAATGTGCATGGTATATTTGTTCTCGCTAATAGCCTGCTTCATCTGGTAACAGTTAAAGCTCAGTCAGCCAAATCCAGATGACCTTGGATATGTTGATTCTGTTTCAGTGGAAGAAATAGGCGGAGCTAGGGTATAATGAACAAGCTTACTTTATAATTGGTTGTTTATCCTCAATTTTGTTGCTCCAGTCCTTGCTGACATTTGATTTGTTTAATGTCTAATAGGTTACAATTGTCAAAAGTGAACAAGGTGGAAATTCTGTATCCACTGTTGTGCTGCGAGGAAGTACTGATAGCATATTGGATGACCTTGAAAGAGCAGTCGATGATGGTGTGAATACATACAGGGTACTTTTCATTCAGAATTAAGTTTACGAAGGTTCCACCAATTGTTGAGCATTGCTTTTTGCTACCATCAGAAAATGGACACAATCAGTTTTTCTGTTGTCTAGTTTTTGATTTAGCTTAAATGTGCTTATTTAAAGAAAATAGGTTCTTAATTTAGTTCTTTTATTGTTTTCCACTAGGCAATGTGCAGGGATAGTCGGATTGTACCTGGAGCTGCAGCTACTGAAATTGAATTGGGTAGAAGGCTGAAGGAACTTTCTTTCAAGGAAACAGGGTATTTTTTGTTTGATGTATATTTATGAACAGCTTTTAGCTCCATCTGTTGCTGGAAAATTTAAATCCTCTTCTCTATAGAATTCTCTAGAACTCTTCTTCCCCAAATTGCATCTCATGCGATAGCATTAGTATTTTGGTAGACTCAGCACCAAAGAAGCAATGGTTGTTGTGTTGAGTCTCTCTAATAATCTTTTAACTTCCTTACTAAATCTAGATTCATTCCAGCATGATTTCAGATGTTCATATATATGATTTATCAGTTATTTCCATCAGACTGAAACATACATCGCTCAATCATATGCTGGTGCTTATTCTGGTGTCTCTGTTAGTTTGTTTGTCCTGCACTGTGTGCCTAAATTTAAGTGTTAGTTGTTTGCTTCAATGTTGTATATTTGTGTTTTGGATTTGAAAATTCTAGTTATAAAGTAGTTGCTCATGATTGATTAGTTTCTACTTCTTGTGTTGTACTGAGATCAACTGTCATCTTTCAGATTGGATCAGTACGCAATTGCAAAATTTGCCGAAAGCTTTGAAATGATACCTAAAACTTTGGCTGAGAATGCTGGGCTTAATGCAATTGAAATCATATCGTCTTTATATGCTGAACATGCATCTGGTAACACCAAAGTGGGCATTCATTTGGAGGAAGGTGTCTGCAGGGATGTCTCTACAATGCACATATGGGATCTCCACATCACCAAGTAAGTTGCTCCTTGTGAGCAGAATAATTTAGAAATTGTAGATGTTGACAATCTTTATTCTGTAAAATAATTCTTGCTAATTCGAAAATAAGGATATTGATTAGCATCCGTAATGGTGTGGGTTTGGTCAAACCGATAATCCTCCTCTTTGGTTTCTAGCTAGACTATTCCCATCCCAACTTGGCTCCTTTATATTCCTCAGATGCCTTTGCACCAGATCCTAGCCATTGATTTCAATCCAGTACACACACCCCTTGCTAATACATTTATCTGAGAACCTTGTCATAACATCTGTAAACTAAAATGTCCAAAATATACTTACCACATCAAATTAGACCTTACTAAGTGTAGAAAAATTGTTGTAATAAATCTGGTCGGCGGTGTTTCGTTGACCATATTACTCATGGTAATTGGACTGCATGACTTGATTCATTAAGCCAATGGACCCAGAGTGAATTGTTAGGGGAAGGCGTGGGGTTAATGAAAAACTGTCACCTATCCCAACTTGCTTTTACCTGCCACAAACTTGTTTTCAAATCCAAATCTGTCCCCATCATGGTTGGCTTGGGAAGGTAGTGAGCAAACAGAGCGCCATTGTCATCCTTGATTGCTTTTCTGTGGTTGGACTTTAACGTGTTATCTTGCTTGTGTCTAATATTTGAATAGGCAGCTAAATGAAGCTGGTTAGGTTGCCATCTTTGCACTGGTTGTGATTTGACTTGTATATGTTTTACTATTTTGGGCAGATTCTTTGCCCTAAAGTATGCTGCAGATGCTGCCTGTACTGTCCTGCGAGTGGATCAGGTAATTTAGCTATCATTTATCAGTCTTTGTCAAGAGTCATCATTGACAAACTTCATTACATAAGTTGTGTCCAGATTAGCTCAAGAAATGCTATGCATGCTATTTCCAGATGGTTCAGACATTAGGGTTGTATAAAGGAAGGTGCAAATTGGCTACTTATTTTGAAAAAAATGGATACTTAGATGATTGGCTGCTCCACTTGCTACTTATTTTGGAAAATTTGGATAACTAGATGATTGGAAGCTCCAGTTGCCATTACTGCTGAATTAGGAGCCTTCAGACTTTTTAACTGCTTTTCCATGCTTGGGTTCACGAAATTCTGTGAAGTTGATTTCTGGATTGTGTTCTTGCACTTTCCTATCCTGCAGATCAGTTTCTTCACCCGCATCAACTATTCTATAAGGGTTATACATCCCTTCCTCCCTCAACTTCAAAACAACCCTGCACTCAGACCCTTACCAGGGTGTGAGCACGCTCTCATCCCCTCCCTTATGACCCTTGTAAGGCAGGGGTGTGTTAATATATTGTTATTCTTAGGACAAATCAGTTTTGCATATATGAAGTTTCATGATTTCCCGAGTCGGGATCGGCTCCATTTTCTAGTCATTTCTTTGCCTTTTTGTTCTGGCTAAGCTGTTTCTTTTTGTATTCTTAGTGCTAAAACCTTTACAATTTTACCTGCAGATCATAATGGCGAAACCAGCTGGTGGTCCGAAGAGGGACCCAGCTGCAGGGATGGACGAGGATTAAGTTCCGTTGCTGACATATTTTCTTGAGATCTTCATTATGCAGCTTCCTTGAGCCTGATCAAGTCAGAAATCAATTCTTTGTATAATCTTTTATGCGCTTGATCTTCCTCTTTGATGATAGTTTATTTGGCTAGAGAATTTTTTTGGTATTACTGTAATTGTTAGTGTTGATTGTATATGCTGCTTTCTAGTCCTATTTTGATTAATGGACACTGGTGATGGTTGTGTTGCTACAGAGTATTAGTTTCTGGTTTGCTGTCCTGTCCTTGGGCTCAATTCCATCCCCACTAGAAGTTGTGAGACTAGAATATGTTGATGCATATCTGAGTGTTGAGCAAGCAACTCTGTATTATACTGATGCCTTCTGTTACTACTGTTTTGAGAGATGGTATTGAGATGATTGTGTGCCTGGTTTCTGAGGCATGAGAATGTGTTGTTATTTAGTCAAAAGTTAATTGAGAATTGGGTAACCACATGCCCCAGGTTAGGTATAAATACTAAACAATTTCTGTTATAAAAATTATGTTGGGCTCTTCTGTAAGCAACGTCATGGAGATTCAGTGGAGAAGGCATCTAGATCTCCTAATTTCCCTTTAGTAGGGTGGCAATATGGAATGCTGACACACCGACCCAATCACTATTATGGCATGAAAATATATGGTTCGGTTTGAGTTTTATTGGATTAAGGCCAGATAGGGTTGATTGATATAACAATTTTGTTTTAATTATCGAGTTTGCAACATAAAAGTTGTATAATCGAGCCAATGGTATTTCCTTCAAAATTGTCATTTTCATTATTGAGTAAACAGTACTGTGTTTAGCTATAGCTTTATATTCATGTAACTTGTACTTTGAGATATCTTGGGGTGATTTCACTAATATATATACTTTTGGAGAAAGGAAAAGAAGTTAATGAAGGATGTAATTTTTGAAGCAGAATTGTTGAAGGGAAAAGATGTTCAATTTAAAAAGAAAATTGGTATTTAGTTACTGAGGTCAATTCACAATTTAATATTAGATAAATAGTAGAAACTTTAAGTTATTGAGCAAATTAACTTACAAATTGCTCTAAACCACTGGAATTTGTTTCTTTAATTTTTTCACTTCTTCTAACAAAACCATACAGAACAATTAATTAAGTAAAAAAGCAAAATCACCCGTAATCACAAGTTTATGTTAATCACCATATCAAGTGTTGCATATACACGGGGAAACTATTTTTAGCACTTCGATAGTTTCTAGGAGGTTATGTTTCATTTTGTCAATCAATTTAACTGACTAGGTAAATTAAATAGAGTTGATAAGAGGTGAAACTGCACGTAATAGCGACAGAGGGGTCTATCCAGAAATTGAAGGGAGACTAGTTAGGAGAAAATTGAGGATGGGCCTAGGACGCTACCCAGTATCTACTGGTGCATAGAGTCCCTTCATCTTTCAATGGCTTCTCTTCTATCCTTCTCTCTCCTTAAAACTGCCACTCCTAAAGCTTCTGCTTCAACGCCAACCACACTCATCTCTCCTCCTGAGACTCTTGACCAGAAATTTGGGCGGAAAGGCATTAAATTTTCTGAATCTGGCGACATTCCGACGGTTGAGCTAACCGTTAGGAATGGAAGTTCATTGAAGCTTCAGATACCCAATGGCCATATCACTTCCTACAGGCCTAAGGTCTACTGGAAAGACGATGGGTATGAGGAGGTTCTTCATACTCTTGCTGGTTCCAGAGGGGGCATTGGTCTGGTCATCAATGATGTGTCTGAACCAAATTCCAAAGGGCCTGCTACCACGGCTTCTGAATGGACTGTTAAGGATGTTGATTCTGATTCCATTGATGCCCTACAGGTACTTGTGCATTTGCTCTCGTCTTTCTGTTCTACCCTTCCACGCATACAAGTCCGCATATTAAATTTTGGTCAGGCGGAGTGTCTATTCTTCAGTTTCATTGTTTGAGTGAGCAGTTCAGCATGAATATTAACACGGTTTTTCGATTTTAAAGTGGTTGATATGGATAAATGTTTTTCAAATCTATGGTGCATGTTGTTTGCTTCTTATTTTTTAATTTGCCTTTTCTGTACCCAACTTTTAATTAATGTTGTCTAGTAAGTTACTATGTAGCCTGAAAGGTTTCTCTAATCTTGATCTTGTTCTCTCTCTCTCTTCTCTTTTTTTTTTTTTTTTTTTCCGGGTTTTAGGGGGTGGGGAGAGGGGGGCAATCATTTCTTTCTGAAATCATGACCGACACTGAGACTGAACAAACAATGAATTTCCATAGCATTCCCTCTCACCGCAGGTTGAATTGGGCTGCATCAGAGGGACTTTGGATATTAGCTATGTGGTGTCACTCTATCCCCTGAGCATGGCCACGGCTGTCATAGTGAAGAACAATGGCCGCAAGGCTGTCAATTTAACCAGCGCTATACTTAGCCATTTCAAGTTTAAGAAGAGAAGTGGGACTGGAGTCCAAGGATTGAGAGGCTGCTCTTACTGCACGCATCCTCCTCTGTCGTCCCCTTTTGAAATCTTATCCCCATCTGAAGCTATCAAGTCTGAGGATCCTGGCTTCTTCTCTTTTGGGTGGGAGCCTGAAAAGAAGTCGGGAGTATGGACTGTGCAAGATGTTCCTATTACAGTCTTGAAGCATAAGCTCAGTAGAGTTTACGCTGCCCCACCAGCAGAACGATCAAAAGTATTTCACAGAAGCGCGCCTTCCAAGTATGAAACCATCGATCAGGTGATGAAAGATCTTCTGGTGCAATTAATTATATTCTTTATAACACAAGTAGAGAAGTTGACTTTACTTTCTGAAGCTCATCTCTTGAGGAGGTAATGATTGTGCTAATCAAGTGTCGGTCACTCTACAATTAACACATGATATCTTCTGAATCTCTAGTGTTATGATAAGACCACATCAAAGTTGTTTACGGAATTCAAAAGATATTGTCGTTGAATCTACTTGATTTGGTAAAATAAGTGCACAAGTAAATGAAAGGGTTACAAAGTGAGTTTTCATTGGATAAAGTTTTCCCACACGGGAGAATATATACACACACATATGTATGATGTCTGCTCTATTTTCACTAAAATTTTGTCCTATTTTTGTTGGTTTTGAAATCTTCAGGGGCGTGGACTCTTCTTTCGGGTGATACGAATGGGTTTCGAGGAAATATACTTGTCCAGCCCGGGTTCATATTCCGATAAGTACGGGAAGGACTATTTTATATGTACAGGCCCCGCGTCAATGTTGGTTCCGGTGACTGTAAACCCTGGTGAAGAATGGAGAGGGGCGCAAGTCATAGAGCACGATAATTTGTGATTACATACATCCCCTTCAAAAATATCAACAATTTTATACCTTTTCTCTTCGAATCCAAGGTTTTACTGATGTTACCTCTTTTTAGCACACAATCGTAATTTCCAGAAGGAGAGCCTTAGGTGCACTAGCTCCCTTTAATCTGATATGATGGGAATAGAAATATTCTCGATCACCAATCATTTAGAGCTACTTAGTGTAAAGAGAAACACTATATGTCATCACTTAATTCACCTATTTATCATCATTTCTGTATAATCCTCCCTTGCTACGGCTATAATCTATTGTGTTAAATGAATAAGTGTATTTAACCAATCATTTCTTTTCAAAACAAGGGGAGGTAGTTAATCCGTGAGTGCTTCATCTTCTTTCTTTGGAAGGCAGCACGCAAACACGGGACATTGTAGGAGTCCCAAGAAATTCTTCGGTTTGATCTGCTTCTCACTTGCATTGGAATCCATGGATATGGATTATGGAATATTTTCTTTTTTCAAGTGAATTCCTTAGTGGATGAAAGAGTGAAAAAGTGCTTTCATTGGAATTGTCAGAAAAAAATATTGTTGATATTGTGTTTGAAAAGGAAGAAAAAGAAAAAGACGGAAACCAGAATGCGTATAAACTTGTCAAGCAAGACAGTAAGAGAGAGAAATTCAAAAAATATCTCTCAACTTTTAATCTTTACCAACCAAAAGATCTAGATCCATTATCTAACATGGCTCTTTACTCTGTAAGTCAGCAGTTGAGGATAAGAGCAGCTCTGGCCATATAACAATTGAAATGTCTCCATAGATATCCAGATATAGAATGATGGCCATTGTTTACAGCTGTCTCCCCTCCCCAAACTTCATTTCCCATCCCACAATAAATGTGGCAGTGAAGAACATCTCCGTACGCCCTTGTAATCTCTCGGGCACAATCCCATACTTGAGCAACAAACGGGATTTCGTATTGCCAGCAGTTTCAAGTACTTCTTGCCCACAGATAGATGTGGACTACTTGGAAAGCGAGTTCAGAGCATGTGGAGTCACCTTTTCAGGTATCGGCGATAGTTGTGTTTTGAGAATGGCACTTGAGAATGGAACTGCAGCCAACTTGATGCTCCCCAGTGGTTTGATCACTTCATTCAAGGCTCAGATGTGGCATGGTGGCACCATGGAGTTGCTGCACACCTCGGTATCTGCCAGGGAGAATGGTGGTGCTGTCATTCAAGGAGGACTATCTTTAGCCTTAGGCTGCGAGAATGACGCCGGAGTTTCATGGTCTCCAAATGCTTGGGTTCTACATCAAGTTAATGGAACTCCTCAACACTCAATTCAGGTTAGATCAAGTATATATGAGTGTGAATAGGAATGCTTGGGCTCTGTGCACGCTAGTGATGCAAATCTAATAGAAGTGAAACTAACAAAAGTAGATTTACCGAATATGCAGGTAGAATTAATTAGCAGAAGTGAAGAAGGCAGTGCTGAAGTAAAGCATATCATAACTCTTGGACGTGATCTTTTAACCTCAGAGATTCAAGTCTCTAACTCAAGCACTTCATCCCTCCATCTAATGGGTTCAGCCATATGCCATCTTGCAGTGAGCACCCCAGATGCAACTTACGCAGTGGGACTAGAAGGCTCAGATTTCTTTATCAGGCCACCGTTTGCGGCAAATTTCAGTATTATCCCTCCCGACTTCAAGAGAACTGATCAAGATCCCAGGAAATTCTGGGCATTCAACAAACTATTATCCATTTGGGATGCAAGAAATTGGAATGTTGAGAGCTCGGTAAAAGACATAAAAGAAGAATTGGAGGGTGAAGAAGAAGATAACTACAAGCATTTGACTGAAAAATTAAGCAGGATTTACACCAGCGCCCCTCGAAGTTTGACCATCATTGACCGCGTAAGCAACTAGCTTTTATAATTTATACCAATTCATTTACGTTCAATAATTCCAGGCATTTTAACTTCAATACGCCTCACTGTCATGAGACAACTTAATACATTAAAAAACCAACCAGGGTATTTGTGCCAATTAGTCATCAAACTTGAACAACTAGTCTACATTTTACTTGTTGGTAGGACATGCATGTTCCTTGGTTGCACGGTTCTAAGCTTTCTTGGAACTTATTTCTGAGGCTAGTTCAGTAGGCTGGAAAACCTGGTTCACAATTGATCTTATCTGAGATCAGATGGGAAGGAGAGAGTATCATAACTTCTACTTCTGCTTTTCACCTTTTTGTTATTTTCTTTGAGATCTTTGTACTAGAAGTATGTTACATCTCATGGGAATTGATACAAAGTGATGATATAATGCAAAAGAGAGAGCTCTGAATCCCCATCCTACCCCAACCAAATACACACACCTGGAATGCTGGGTGGAAAAGAAAATGAGAACTTGAGTTGGATATACCTCTGAAGTAAGCAGCTGAATCCTTTTTCATAGGTCATACAGAGAGAAGACTAACAATCAATAACATAACAGATTTATTTTGTCAAATTATAACCAATGTATGATGTTTTATCCATAATGTTTCCTCTCTTTTGAGCAGGGTAGGAGAAATTCAGTGACAGTGAAAAGAAATGGGTTTAAAGAACTGTACATGTTCAGTCCCGGATCAGAACATGAATGGTACAACAAGTATTCATATATCTGCATAGGCCATGCCGCCTTGCTTGAACCAATAATCCTGAACGCTCAAAGCGAATGGAGAGGAGGGCTGCAGTTGTGGAATCCTAATTCCTAAATTAAGCAGCACCAGAATTCATGCTTTGTTCAGCTGCTCAAGGGATTTTTACATGGAAAAGAAAGCAAATATGCTTAAAACAATTACATCTTTTACTGAAAAAAAGCGAATTTGAGATTCTTTCTAGTATAATTGCATGTCAAGATAGAAACTCAACGGTCCTCCAAGGCAGTCAAGAGACATGAAATAAAATAAAACATAAAACAAGGGAAATTCTAATCCATACTCAATTTTGCTGCAACCAAGTCAATCCCTAGGTGACTAGATATACACTTGCCACGGGTTAGCACACTGCTGCATTTTTTTTTTTAATTAATTGGATGGTATCAAAACCAAGTCTGGACTAAAAGTTTTCCTTGAAAACACACCAGATATGACATGAAGAATAGATTCCAATTGAGACATAAAACAAATAATTTCTATCTTGAATGCAGGCATACTTAAACATCTGCATTACTAAAAATGTCAAAAGAGCAAAAGGAAATCAAGCCTCAAAACACATTTAAAAAATAGTTTTCTACAAAGAGCAATTGTTCTCGAAGAGGAGAGCAAATCTAGAAATCAAGTTCTACCATAGGTGATTGGCATGGTTCTCCGATTACTAGAGAGATATATATCCTTTCTACCAACTTAAGATACTGTCCAAATGTTCCTAAAGTTCGGCAATGAACAAGAATATCATAAGCGAGAACAAAAATCTAGGTTGGGACAACAATGTAGTGATCATCCTGATCGCATATTGCCAACAAACACAAAAGTACTGCAAATAGAACAACAAGACCACAAACAATGCTGTAAGTGAAGTTGTGATGGTTCTTTTGAACATGGACTCTCTGCAGTTGAGCTTTATTTCCTGGAACTACCTCAGCAGACAATCTTAGATCTTTGTCACTAAACACATCTTCTGTGGAGGAAACTGATTCAGAACTGCCATGGAACCGTTCATCACCAGAAGACAATTTGTCTCCATTGTTCTCACGATTCATGTCCTGAGGAAGACCATTTTGTTCACGAATTGATGTAGGTGTCCACGCAAATGTGCTCGTCATTGGGCTTCTGAACCTTCTGACTTGTTTCTTAGAGAAGCCTGAATCAAAATCATCTAGATCCTGAAGTGAGCGAATGAGCTTTCTTGGGGTAGTGAAAATCTTCACATCATCAACGTTAATGTGAGAGTTTGACCGCTGAAGCACAAATAGGCAAAGATGCATTATGAGGTGACAAGAATAAGTTAATCAAAATGATTCCCAATTTTCACACTACTCTTGTCAAAATTATAAATATTCTGAAAGATGCCATTCGTCTTCGCTAAAGAAACTGCAACAAATTTCATCTTGCAAATATTTTCACTTCTGCTGCATGTCAACAATAGTAACAGATTTTTGCATCAAAATGCATAGAATAATCATTCTGATGGGGGATCTGTACATTAACTACACCATCTGTTAACAGGGGTACTATCCAAGTAAAGTTGTAAAGCATTGAATTAAAATTAGTGATGTCATCATTTCACTTAATAACATCTGTCATACACGTATCCAAAGGCTCATATATTTACTTGAACGCTACCTAAGAGGATGGGATAAAATTTCTCCATTCTTAGAAGAATTGTTCATGCATCATGAATAGTCAAATTTTTGCAAATCTTGTTTCGGATTACTTTTCCCAAGATATGTGATTCAAACAAGTATTTGGAAACACAAGATAGGAAATTATGCAAACTTACCTGTGGACTGGGAGTATTGCTTCCCACAACTCCATTTTCAGCACTTCCTTGAACAAAACCTGCAAAATTTTCAAGATAATCTCCATGCTCGTGAGAAAAGTCATCATACTCAGAGCTCATGATGTCACTTCCTTGAGTTATATTTGAGAATATGCCATCTTTAAGAGATACATCCAGGACTCCATTCTCACACCTTCGCCAAAGTCTACGATTCACACTCCTACAATCATAATCGAAACTTTGATGGCCCTGATTCATTGAATTGGGTGATTCAATGAAATAATCATACCCAGCAAAAGAATCAACAGTTTGTGATTCAGGTGATGCAGTGAAAGGTGATTGGTCTCCAGAACTACAAACATTCCTCCTCCTAGTTTTCTCACTTCTGCCAAAGTTTGAGCCAGTGACTGAACCTATATCCCTCTCCAATTTTGAGCCTTTCTCAGCACATATTTTCTTTGCAATTTGTAGTGCTTCAAAAGCAGCTCCAGTAACAAATGGCATTCGATCAGACTGGCACTTCTCCATTTCCTTTATTACCAACTCCAATTCAGACAATAAACTTTTTGGATCCAAACATCTCATTAGAGAACTCACCATATGTATGGCTGACAACTGTTTTTGAGAATTTGCCTCTGCAAAACCAGCATCAAGAATTTGCAGTCCAGACTGTATCAACAGTCTGGCATAGGCTTCAACAATCAGGCCATTATGTTTAGCCAAAGCCGTAACTAAGGCCATGTGGGAATTGGTCTGTGAATGCTTCTCCAAAGCCCCTGCAACTCTCTGACAGACCTCATTTACCATTTCATTCGAAGCAAATCGCCAATTATCAGATTCAACAAGTGCCTGTAAACAAAGGGCAGCACCAGAAGACAGATTTTCTTGGCTACCCAAAAGACAATCTGAAAGGGGCTTACACAGAGAGTGAATAACATATCTCTTCCTATCCTCTGCTGTTGTTGGGTCAATTGCATACCTTGCTATAGCTGGAACCACCTTTGAGCAAGCCTGATGAAGAGCAAAAGCTCCTGCACTCAAGGACAAGGTCTTGACAATGGTGTTCATAATGTTATCTATCTGAGGGACAATTTTTGGCCCATGGACTCGAGCAAGAACCTCATATAGAGAAATTGTGTGCTCTCCGGATGATATACCAGTTTGTTTGGTTTCAGAAACCTGAGCAAGAAAGATGGGAATTGCCTTCGAATCCAAGTCTTTTACGTATGATTTCAGTGCTTTCATAGCTGATTTTCTACTGTCAGCATCCTTGTCAAGATTCTCCAACTCCCGACGCAGAATTGGGCTTAGACTTCTTCCCATTTTACTAGACTCTGAAAGATTGGAAGGACAACGTGAAAAACCAGAACAAATGAGCTTAGTTTTCATAGTTTTTGTTTTTTTGGTTAAATTTGAAAACGGGGAGTTCATTTAGGATTAGCAATTGGAACTGGAAAAGATAAGTTTTGAAGTTCTATCCTCCAAAATGTGAAAACTAGCTACAAAATTGTTCTTGTTACTCCAAGCTTTCCACGGAATTTGAAATTTCTGAAATAAAGATTATTGTAATGGAACCCTGGGGGGAGGGTTGGGAGCCGCCACTTATTTTTTCTTATTCCCACTAAGACTTTAAAAATGAGATATTAATGAATCATTAACCCAGCATAAAGTTTCAGAGGTTTTACAATAATTATGTAGTGTATGCGTATATCAAAATCTGAATCAGTTAAACGCACACATAAAATCAAGAAAGAACCAATGGGTCCCGAATTTCACTTGTAACATTAAATTAAACAAGAAGGGATTTTCTTTATGGTGTATTCTTTTTCCTTAACTCAAAACAATGAAGCATCGTTTGCTTAAAGTAAGTGAAACATTGAGCATGAAGCTCAAGAAACCAAAATGAGTATCCAAGATTTTTTATGGAATAAAGGGAAAAGAGCTTACCTTGATATCCAGAATTAGCCTGTTCTTGTGCCGCTAGTTCTTGTTGTTGGAGCTTCAGATACAGTGGAAAAAATCAATCTTGAGCTGTTGCTGTTGTGTGTAAAATGGATGCTTTGTATAGAATTGGAAAAGAATCGAATCAAATAATCCGCGTTATGGAGTTCTATGTTGCGTATTAAATCTGAATAGAAAAGGGGGGAAGATCTGACGGCGGTGCTCAGTTTTCATGGAGTGAACGAGTGTACATAAATGCATAAATGCATACACATATACTTACAGACATTTTACTTAGCATATGATGGTGGAGATAGTGTATGGATATGAGTGTTCTGTGTTTCAAAGATATACGCGCTTTTGGTGCACCCTTGTCTCATTTGTTTTCATTTGAAATTTTTTAGGGGTAGGATTCATTTCGAAACTTTCTTCTTATTACCCCGCTATCCTCCATATTTCTCTACCTTCTTTTTAGACGATATTACCCCTTTGAGTGGACCAATTTTTAAAATTTATTTTTTCATTTTATATTATTCCAAAATTTAAAATCATATTTGTTTGATCTATTTTTAATGAATATGTTCATTTTATATTTTTATTTTTGCATCAAAATAATATCTCAAATTTATAATTTTAATTTTCAATCCAAACACATACACAATGTATGACTTGTCAACCACTATTTTTATCATTTCAATTCAACTTATATCAGTAGGACCCATCATTATCAACCAATATTTTTATAATCAAATTGGTGATCAAACCGATCTTGTTAACAATTAGCGGTTCAACCGGTCGAACTAGTTCAACCGGCAATTGGACCGGTTTAATGAAAATTAATTATATTTTTTATTTTATTATGTAAAATGATAATATAATAAATTAACTAGTGTGCAATACATTTTAAATGTAAAAATAAATAAATAACTATATAAAAAATATATAATAAAATAAAAAATTCAAATAATCACATAAATATAACAAAATATCAAATTTAAATCTTTATAAAAATTAAAAATAAAAAAAAAAAAAAAGGATGAAAATCGATCAGGTCGGTTTTATTGATTTTGATCGATCGAACGATTTTTTTGAGTCTAATCGAATCGGACCGACCTCCGGTTCCCAATTGGACCAGTTGAACCGATCAGTCTAGTCTGATTTTGAAAACAATGCTACCAACTATATCAACTTAGTATATTATTATTTTTAAATTATATTATTACAATGAGACCCACCGTCTTTTAAATAATCATAATAAATTATTATATATGAATTAAATATCTAAAATGACTCTACCATACCAACTTCACAAGATATTATATACGCAAAATTATGAAAATAATAATATAAATACACATAAAAATATAATTTTATTTTCATCACATAATTCCATATTTAAAATTCCTCAAAACCATTCAATTAAACATATTATCATTTCCAAATATATATGAAATCCTTATTTTCATTCATTCGTCCAAATATAATTTTAGTTCTCATATTAAAACCAATACATAATCAAATTCTCATTAAAAATACTAAAAATAAAATTCTCACTGGAAGTATAACCATACAAGGCCAAGAAAAGAGGAAATACGTGTTTGCTTTTATTTTCAAACTCATTTTTATATTTATAGTATTTTCAGGATTGAAATAATTTTCACTAAGTTTTCGTGTAAAAACGAAATGTATTTGGATTAGTTGCATTTCTTTATAGACTATATACATTTGAAAATAAAAATATATTTATTTTAGGGTGTTTTTGTATGAAAATATGTGAAATATTAGTATGCTTGAAAATGAATTTGATATATGTATGAAAATACGTGAAATACTAGTAGGTTTAAGAATAAATTTTAAAAATAAAAATAAATTTTTTTAATGAAAATGGATAAAATAGGTTTAACAATAGATTTTGAAAATAAAAATAAATTATTTTTTAATAAAAATGGATAAAATAAATGCATTACTGGAGTTTCAAATAATAAAAACTAAAAAAAAAATCTTAGAGAAATGAAAACAATTGGGGTCGAAGTGAAAAGGGAAATACAAGTTAAAACTTGTTTTACTAAAGGGAATTATGGTATTTTTATCTCAACTTGTTTAATTATGTTGAAGGAAATTAAATTTATAATAATCCCTGTTCGGTGAGTTGGAAATAAAGTGGCAATAGTGGACTGGATTTTTGTATTTACAGATTCAATATTTTCTGTTTTAATGGAAAGTTGTTTTTTCCATAGATAATCTCTATAAATAAAAGACTACTTTTTCTATTTTTGATGAATTTCATTTTACTCTTATATATTTTCAATTGTTTCACTTTACCCTTTATTCTTAACTTGTCTTACTTTACCCTAAGATATTTTATCTTACCTATATTCTTAAAAACAATCAAATTGTCATTACCTATTAATTATAGTAAAATTATTTTAAATTGTTCTAATATTAATAGACTTGTATTTATATTTCAAGAAAATTTTAATTTAATTAATTAATATTTAATATTAAATTTAATTAAAATTTTATTATATTTAAATTTAATGGCTATTTGTTTATTAACGTAATTCCTATTAAATTTATATGTTGTAGGATATTTTTATTAGTTAATATATTTCACTTATAAATTTTCTACTCATCATTGATCTGAAAATATATAATATATTCTTAAATAATATTTTGCTAAATACATAAAATATTAGTTATAATTTTTATTATTAAATAGAATTATCAAAATTTCATAGAAACAATGTTAAATATAAAAAAAGTTATTTTTAGGTTTAATTTAATACTATTCAATAAACTATAAATAGTCGGATAATCATAAGTTAATAGATATTATGTTAACTAATTTTGAAAAATATAGTTATTTTAGTGTTTAAATTTATTACTATTACTTGATTATAATGACTATTTTTGAAACATAGTTTCTATGAAATTATAATAGTTTTATTAAGAATAAAAATTTATACTAATATTTTAAGTGTTTAGTAAATTATAATTAGGAATATAGTACAATTTTTAGATTTATCATGAATAGAAAATTCATAAGTAAAGTGTATTATCTAATAAAAATTATTTTATATATAGTAATTTAATAAGAACTATGTTATATTAGAAAATAAGAATTAAAATTTAAGTATAATAAAAATTTAAATTGAATTTAATATTAGTATTAATTAATCAAATTAAAAAAATATAAATATATTAATATTAAAATATTTTAAAGTAATTTTATTAAAAATTATAGGTAAGAATAATTTGATTATTCTTTAAAGTATAATAGGGTAAAATGAGAAAATAAAGTACAGCAGGTAAATGGAGTTTATCCCTTTTCTTATACTTGCACTTAATTTTCTTTTCTTGTATACTTTACTCTTCACGTAAATCAAACACAACAAAAATGCATACTCGATAAATCTCGATCATTAACCATAATCGGCCCATACTGGTTACGGTTCGGTTCCTAGAATCGACAGACCAATTTTAATTTTGGGCTCGATTAACATCGGTTTCAACCCTTAGTTTTTGTTTTAAATTTTGAGTCATATTTTGAAAAATTATTATTTGTTAACTAAAATTTAATTATATGAAATTATAACTTTTTAAAAAAAAAAAAGACTTGAAGTTTTAATCTTAAATTTGATTGAAGTTTTTTTGAACTTAAATTTGAAAAAACAATATTGTTAATTTTTGAACTTAATGAAAAAAAATTAATTTAAATTTAAAAAAATATTGTTAACTAAAATTTAAATTATCTAATATTTTAATTATAATAAACTTAAAAAAAATATGCACCAACTTTGAAGTTTTAAAATTTAAACTTAAATTTTTAAAAAATTTACACTTAAATTTTTAAAAAATATTAATTAAAATTTAAATTATATAATTAAAAAATAATTTAAAAATAAAAATTGAACGTGCGGGTTGGAATGGGGCTCTAGACTATGGTGGGTCTACAAAATGAGGTTTTTGTTTTTGTTTTTTAGCTTTGTACAAAAATTGGTTGCAACCCCACTCTATCGGTTGCACTTAATGTCCCGACATCCACAAGTATTTCCACTGTACTTATATCAAGGCCAAAGCTAATGATTAATGAATTTGAAGCCCAATGAAAATTTGGATGTTTAGGCATAAAATCAAAACCCTACAGCAATCCCACCATCTACTAGAGCAAATTCACATGCGAGTCACACATTGCATCTCTGCATGCAGAACACAAATTCTTTGAACACATTTTAAAGATAAAAAAGAAAGGCACCCCTGCCCTTCCTGTCTTCCCTCTGCAGCATCAGCCAAATATTGAATAATAATGCAATCATTTGCTGACCCACATGGCATCAGTGAGGCGTGCAGAATACCACTTTCCTTTAAATCTTCAATCTTGTCTCTGGAATGAGGCCAACACAAGCATAATGAAAGCATGCACCTCCTTGGCACTGTCAAGAAAAGGCGAAGCTTAGGCAATGTAAAAGTGTCAAGACTGAAGCTGTTCTCATAAGTACGTACCAGTTAACCAAATCTATTAAAACTTGACAAGACGAATCGATCAACAGGATGATGGAAATCAATGAAACAAGGTCATCTCCGAATTTTGCTAACAATTCAGGCCAGCAAGATAATGCAAAGACGACAAAGTTTACAACACAATCTAAACTCAGGAATTTTATTTTCAACCTTCATTCGAATTGCATAGCTCACCCTTTGCCATTGTTCCGATTGAAGAACATGATTCAGCAAGTGTTTCGAAAATTGCTGGAAAATACCAAACTTTGTTCAACTTATCTAATTTCTAAGGTACACGAAAGGTGAAAACTAACCACACAGAAACTACAAGAAAATGGGGGGCAGAAAAAGGAAGAGAAAATTGATTTGCATTTGCATTGTCGCAAGCAGTCAAAAAGATACCCGTAAGATCAGAATAACTTTAGTATAGAAGTAATTCATTAGCTTCATACAAAATAATTATTGGTAACCAGTAATGAGGGTAAAAAATTAACAGAAGCCCAGGACCTGATGACAGACACAATAAGTAGGTTCATTTGGATCGATGGGTTGATCAAGCACGATTGGTGACGCAAGGTAAGGTCTTTCTTAAGGCTTCCAGGAGGAGGCATAAGCTGAAAATCTCTGTCGGAGCTCCCTATCCCCATCCCTGTCCTTGTAAGGTGTTCAGTAAAGTGATTGGGTTTTTCACTTTTAGGAAAACTTCAAGGCAATGGAGGAAGCACAGGTGGGTCGGCTCATCTGGTGCTATTTTTCCTTATGCAAAAATTAGGAAAAATAAAAATGTTATACAAAGAACATACATAAGCCATCATTTATAATAGTCTCATGAACGCAAAACCCAAAAATTGGGCCATTTTGCTATCTATGCAACGCTAGCCTAAACCGTAAGTTTGATGTAAAAATTATATTATTTTAATACAAAAACTTAGATAAAATAGGGCATGCTTGGCTGACTTTCATGGTGTGGAAAAGGAAGGGATATATGGAAATCTAAAACCATTCAGTTATTCACATACTTTTTGTTGCATTTTTAGCCACTCTCTGTGTCCCGAATTTGTTGTGTTGTTTGACTATCTATTCACATTAATTCATTGATAATACTGCATTTGAAAAAAATATTCAAGTTGACTAGTCAACATGGGAGTATTAACTTGGGATGGAGATATTATTTATAAATAGAATATTGAATTCGATTATAATTAATTTATTTTTCCTTCTTTCAGTTTTTGGGTTCAATTTCGATTAATGAATTTTCTTTTTATTTTTTTTATCAATTAACTTTTTAACTAATATATTTTATTTATGAAATATTTTTTAACATCATAATTTTACTCAATTAACTTATTAAGTAATATAATCAATTTAATAAAATCATACAATTATATGCAACACACTTACTGGTTTTAGAAAATACCATATATTGTAAAGTTATGTTCATAAGTACATGAATGGGTTTATTTGGTCATTTAGTGAAGTATTGATCATTTTTTGTAAAATAGTGCTAGAGTGGAGATATTTGTCAAAATTCAAATAGCAGATGCGAAAACAAAAAAATTAGAGGAGGTTCATGAAAATAATTATTCTCTCAATGGAGAATTTGGTCAGAAATGTCAAATTTGATAAACATTGAAAAATTAAAATAAGGAATTGTATATTAGAAGTTTAAGGTCCAAAATCCAAATCAATACATAACAATTAATTAAGGGTTAAAATATTTTTTCACCTAATATCACTCCATGTTATTGTGTATGTGTGCAATATTTAAGGGTTGATATAATGAGTAACATAAAAAACTGAGATGTTTAGTTTCATTTTCCACTAATATTTTTGGGTTTTTAGGCTCAAATTATGTATGATTTTCTAAATCTTTTGAGATTCTTTTCCAAAAATTATTTTCAAAAAACTACATCTCCAAAGGCCTAAACACCATTATTTAGAATTAATGCTCCATATTCAAACAGTACTATTTATTACATACTCTGCATTATATAACCCGAAAAAAAAAAAAAAAAATCTTAAAGTAAAATTTCAAATATTTAGTAGATCAAATTTTGCAACTCAACCATCTAAATCTAATCCTAATATATTTTCTCTTTGATAAAAAAATCATAAAAAGTAAAAATATTTTCACAAAATATACTGAAAAAATGAATCTACCTTTTCACCCGAGCGTGACTGCGAAAATGCGTATAATCTCATTCCATCACGTTGATTGAAAATAAAATAATCGTATGATGTTGAGAAGATATTGTTGGGGTAGATATGTCATTTAAGGGGAGATTTTCAGAAGGCCAAGGCAGGAATATGTGGCGGCAGATTTTTACGTGAAAAAATAGAAGAGAGTGGTGTGGAAAGAAAGGAGAAAGACTATTTCCTTTCTCGTTGCCCATATTTTGTACCTATGTTGGCATTATAGTATAATACTGGTATGCTATTGAATCAATCCTTCTGCAGTTATAACACCTTGTTCCATTTTGGATTTCGTTACCAAAAGGGAATCCATCTATTGTAGTTGTAACTGATACAGGGCTCAAAAGTGTGTGTGATTCAGCGTGTCCTAATTTCAAAGCGTGAATTGATGGCACATTTTGCTGCTGGGGGCCACCTAAAATCCCTCTTTAGTGGTGATGGGTTGTCCGTTGGGTTCGACGCATTTCCCCACCAGTGTAAAGTTAACGCTTTTGGCAGCGGTGGCGGAGGTTTAAGATTCCCCTTCTCGCCTTCAGTTCCACAAGGAGATCGCAAGCGCAAGCTCTGTTTCTTGGGTGCTTTTACAGTTCATGCCTCCACAACATCATCATCATCATCTTCGTCTGCTAGGAATAATCCCGGTGGCGTTTTTGATGAAATCTTGGAGCATGACCCAGAATTTGAGATTGATGAGCTTGCTGGATTCAGAGGCTTGGTTTTGGACATCTCCTACAGGTCTGCCTCCTATCTTCTTTTAAGCAAATATATACTCATTTTATCATTCCTTCTCCACTCTTGCTTAGTTGCTTTGCTCAGCATCTTTGTGTGTTATATCCCGAGCAGAGGACTTAGCACTGATGTTGTGCTTTCTTCATTCCAGAAACGACTAGCTTCTTTGTATTGAATGTTGTTTGATGGATTAGCAATCATAAACGCTCTTATACTGTAAAAAGTTTGCAACTTTCAATCATTCTGGCATGGCCTCTTTTTGTTGAATTGTAAATCTTTAATCTTGAGAGTTTAATGTTGGTTCCAACCTAGTTTACACTTGCATGTCCCATGTCAAATACACGACAATATTTATCTTTCTCGTAAGTTAATCAAAGGCATTCTCCTTTAGAATTCATAAAACATCATGTGATTACGAAATATTGGCAATAAACTTGCCCGATGTGGAGTTTGAATTTTAATTGAAGGCCACGCCCGTTTGTTTGTGCACCAGAAGATTTTCCTTTGAAAACCAATGGAACTTTGAAACTGGAGACCTAGCATAATAGTTGTCCCATAAATGAGTGAGGACAGAAAATTTTCACAAGGATATGCACAACAGCCATCTTCTGTAAAGCGAGCCATTAGGCTTTATTCAGCAAGGAGAAGGCTATCAATCCAGCAAAACTTGCTTTGAACTAGCTGCCAAAGACTTGAACTCCGGCTCTTAACTCTCTGAACTCATCAAATATGACTCAGATATTCCATATGTTGCATCAGCAATGAGTACTAATGAGACTGATTATTTATTTATGAGTTGCAGATGATCCACTTGTGAAACAACTCATTTTCTCATTAGTTGAAATTAAACAGCCACCTTTCACAACAACTATTTAGAATCTCTTGATTGTTTATAGCAGGAAAGTGTTGTGTCCATGGGGTGGATTTTAGCAGACAAGTCAACCTAGTCAAGGCCCTGGTTGGAGGATATGAGGCCTAAAACAATTCGTGAAAACCAGGAACACAACATAGTGCAAAAATAAATGCTTTTCTTTCCCACTTAGGATTTCAGTGATCATTAGAGGACATCCGAGATAAAGAACTGTCAGGACATCCAGTAGTTGAACCTAACCCAATTACTATGCTGGCCTTAATATTTTCTGTCGTATTGTCAAGAAAAAAGTCAGGCTTCCATTCAATTTGCTTCATTTGTTCTTCCAGTTGAAAATTGATCCAACTTGAATAATATCCATGGCACTCTTGGTTGTTTCCACTTTGAGGGCTAGAGACTAGGCAATTGTTGACTTCAAAGTGGTATTTATATTAGATTGCTTGCAGTTATGTATTGGGGATAGAGACGTGGGGAAGTAGCTTTTAATTTGAAAATTGAGCTAAGATGAACACTTTCATACCTAGGGGGAATAAACTGGAGTTCGGAAATGGGGTAGACATCCTTCCATTACCTTATCATTCCTGAATAACCAGTGTACTATGCTTCCTACTATGTGCTTATATGATGTTCAATTGTGTTATGATGGGAGAAAATCCAAATTGGTTATGTTTTGGATTTCCCATGCTTAATTGTGTTCCTACTGCAGCCCAGTGGCGTCAAATCTAATTGAACAAGCCTTGTCTGTGAATTCTTTCTTGTTTCCACCGCAGGCGTGCTTTTCTCAGCATTATGCTGTTTATTTCTTTCAGGTTTTTTCTTGCCTTGTTCATTTATGTGTTTCCACTACCATGCATTACTTTCCTATTGGAATCATTTGTATTGGCCATGTTAGGTGAAAATGAATTAGGCCTCCATGGGTTCATGTAGATTTTATGAAATGTTTATAAAAATAATATAAATGAGTTGTCTGTCATGCTAGGCCTGTTAATGTTGTCTGCTGGAAACGCGCTATGTGTTTGGAGTTCATGGATAAGGTCAGATTCTTGCTAGTTTCTTATTGTCATGTAACGACTAGTTTCTGTTAGCCTGAAACATTTAAATGTCAGATTTTCTGTGATCTAGGATGCGGAAGACCATATTTGAGACAATATATCAGAAGAAAAGATAAAAGCTAAAGATCACTAGAATTGGCCTTCTCATCGAATATTGATTTTCATTGATTACAATGCCAAAATTTAATTCTTAATTTTGATTTTTAGATCACATACACGTTTCCCTTTCAATTATAATTGCAATTGTCACACAAATCATCACTATTTGATTTCATTCTTTTCCTCCTAAATTGCAGGCTGATGTTTTAGAATATTATGACCAAACTATAAACTCTCCTAGTGGTTCCTTCTATATTCCTGCTGTGTTGAGGGTATGATGTCATCGAGGATTGCTATAATAGTGTCTTTACTTTTTATTGCTATTTCCAATTCCATTTGCTCATCTAACTATTTCTATAAAGGGTAATTACCTCCTACTTGAAATAGCTAATACCAACTCATTGCCTCCCCTTTTTCATACTTACAAAAACCTCCCACGTAAGCTTTCTATGCTAACCCAACTTCCCCAACCGTTAAGAGTTATGGGCAAAAAATGCTGAAGTCAACAAAATTAAAAAATTAGTGGACTTCCTATTTTGCATTGACCTAATTGTCCTTATATCTTGCTCACCAAATATCGTAAACTTTGAAACTTACCGATTATAATTGTAACGAATATATATAAAAGGGAGCAAAATGTAATGAAATACAGTTAAAAAATTAGTCCTTTAAGACTTGAATGGGGGAGAAATAGAGAGAGGAGAGAGAGAGAATGGAGGCAGGGGAAGGAGGGAAGGGCATAAAGGAGATAGCGGAGGGAAGACGTGATGGGAAAAGAGAGAGGAAAGGAGATGAGTGGCGGTGGAGAAAAAAGAGGGAATAGGTGGCGATGGTTGAGAGAGAGAGGAAGAGAGAGCGATATAAGAAAGTGGTGGGATGAAGAGAGAGAGGATGTGATGGGCCGTGTGGTGGAGAGGTAGCGGTGATGGTGGAATGAAATTTGATCACGCATGTATTATAAAGACATCCCTTCAACTAGAGAAACATTACCAATACATTCCTTAATATATATAATGACAAGGACTCCTGTGGAAGGACTGTAAATAATTTTTTTAAGTCAACGGCAAATTGGTAAATTCATGACTTCCGTATGAGTTTGTAATAGGATAAACTTAGAGGGGAACTTTTTGTAACTATGAATGAGGGAGGAAAAAATTGGTGATTTAGCTATTTGAGATGGGATATAAGTGTAATTAACCATTTTCTATAACTTTTTTGTTCCAGATCTATCCTTCATACTAATCAATGATGATTATGCATCAACTCTCCCAGGTTCCACATTTACTACAAGTTGTCAAACGAAGGAAAGTGAAAAGAGGCCTCAGTCGTAAAAATATTTTTCATCGAGACAATTTCACGTGTCAGTGAGTTCTTAACATCAGAACCTAACCTTGCATTTTTAGGCTTTCATTATTGTTGCTTGCCAAATGACATGCATTGTTACTGAAGCTTTTTCCACAAAAAAGCATGAAGTTTATGTAAAAGAAACACTAGCCATTCATGTATGATAGGGTTATTGTACATGGGCCAATAGCCTACTTTAGAAAATAGACTATAGTTTGACATATTGATATCTGATTTTGAAACAAAAGGTTTTTTAATTATTTTCCTCACGTATTATCAGATTTTTTTATTGTTTCATTTCTTGTTCTCTTTCCATATAGTAATATTTTTCTTGCTTTCTATCAGCATAGTTGCCTAATTAGTACTTTGCATTAAACAATTGTTTTAGAGCCTTTAAGTGCATTTCTTAAGTCATTTAAGTTGTTAATTGCCATTTTGACAATGTTAACACAAAAGGTGATAATGCACTGAGTCCTCAACTGCCTCTTGAACTAGAACAATTACTATGTAGTCTGAAGTTTAGGACCTAGATGGTACAATTTAAATGAAAGGCACGCTAATAGGAATTGAAGGATGGTCAAAGAACTTTTTGATAATGAAATCATGTACAAAGGAAAGATTTCTCAAACCCTGTCATGTTGTGGATATTATGGTGAATTTGCTTTTTCTCAACAGAAGGCCTGATTTCTTCCTATATTAGTAACCTTTTGGTGTAATATGCTATTTCATTTTGTAACATGATAATCTTGTGTTCATCTTTTCTCATTAGCATTTAGCACTATCACAATCCTGTAATTTGACTTGTTATCTGCATACTTGACAGATACTGTTCTTGCGGTGAGAACTTGACCATTGATCATGTTCTGCCAATTGCACGAGGGGGAAAGTGGACCTGGGAAAATCTGGTAAGATAACCTTCAAAGGATGTATAATTCGTAATTTATATTCAGGGAATACTTCATTAACCTATAATAGTTGAGAAAAAATTAGAAGTTTGCAAAAAATGGCAAGTAATTTAGAAGCCAAGTGGGGTGGGCCTTGGTGCAAGGGTTTTACTGTTTTCTCATCTGGGCTATATTGGATGGGTCAACTATATAGTTGGTTGACGAAATGTGTTGGTACATTAGCCTCATATCATTATGCACGTGGCAGATTTATTATTCTGAAAAAAAGCAATAACCTGATTTGGTAGGCAAGGATTAAGCATTATGAGAGTATTGATCTGCGAAATGGTATGAGGCATCACCAACCAAAACTTTTACAGCATTTTTGGAGGCTTCCAGCAGTGGACTGACAAAGATTATTTCTATTATTCAATGATAAAGACTCACTTTTCAGTTTATAATTTAGAGACTCATCACTTTACCCATCAGCATCACTATCAAGTTTATCTTTGAAACAGGTTGCTGCCTGCGCCAAATGCAACTCAAAGAAAGGCCAGAAAACATTGGAGGAAGCAAATATGAAGTTGATGAAGGTTCCCAAGGTATTTCAACAAATATATAACCTGATTTATTTGTGATAAAAGCTGCTTCAAATTGTTTTGCTAAACTCATATGTGCCGAGCAAAAAGTGGCAAAAATGCAGAGAGAGCGAAGATGAAAGTTTGACTTGAGCGTGGCAGCAATTTAAATGACCAAAGGCTGTAATTAAATTCTCTTTCTTGGGAAAGTCCTTTATTAAATCTACCTCCTTTTCATGATCTCATCTTCTATTGCAGGCTCCAAAGGATTATGACATACTTGCCATACCCCTAACAAATTATGCAATAAAGATGCTGAAAATGCGGAAGGGGATGCCGGAGGAGTGGCGGCAGTACCTCTCAAAGCCATATGCAGCCCCCTGATATCGGCAAGGGGCGTAATTATGCATTGTCTGCTAGTTAAAAGTACGATCATTCTTCAGACTTGGTGTTTATAAATGCATAAATTTGTTCATAAATGTAAATGGCCGACTGTTTTTAATTCTCCTTACTTAATATAATGCATGTACTAACTAGTTAGAGTTGTCATTTCAAACACTTTTCAATTGAAAATAATAGGACTTGCTGATATTGGGAAAACTCATACCCCGGCAAGAAAGAGCTTGTAGAGTCTTAGAGGACTTGTAGCACTAAGCAAATCGAGTCCAAGCTGATATATTATATCATAAACCCGCTTATTGTCGCATAAATTCATTTTTTGTTAGTCAATCACCAATTATGACATCATGTTGTTGGAAAATGGAGTTGCTTCTAAGACCAGTAGATCATGTTTCTCTAGATACTACATATGAAGGTGAATTTATACGAGTGTGACCTTAGATAACCAAATGCAAAACCCACACAAAGTGAAAGGAAGAATTATAGCAGGCTATATTTACATGTTACAAGTAAAGAGATAAATGTACAGAGGAAGAGATAAATGTACAGAGGAAGAGATAAACTTAGAAATAACAGAAAGATTAGAGTCTATCATATCTAAAGTATATCCCAAAAGTTAGAAGTAGTTATTGAAGGATAACAGATGATCATTATCCTAACAGTCCCCCTCAAGCTGATGTCGGGGAAGCCAAGAGGCGAAGCTTGGCGCGATGCTTTTCAAACAAAGGTCTTCCAAGTTGTTTGGTAAGAATATCCGCAACTTGGTTCGCACTTGAAATAAATTTGATGTGAACTTTACCTTGTACAACTAATTCAATCCAATTCAACATGCTTTGTTCTAGCATGGAAAACAGAATTTGCAGTGAGGTAAATAGCTCCTATAGTCACACCAGATTGTAGCAGCTGAATAAGATAGAAAACCAAGTTCACCCAGTAAAGACCGAATCCAATACCGAATCCACATTAATTCTGCAGAAGCATTTGCCAATGTCTTATACTCACTTTCAGTAGAAGAACGAGCGAACGAGCAATGGTAGGCTGTTTCTTGGCTGCCCAAGAAATAAGATTATTACCTAAGTAGAAGGCAATCCGTAAAGCACTGTAGAATAGAGGAAGAATTTTTGGTAAAGAATAGGACATAGTGCCAGTATGTCGTAGATACCTTAGGAGTCGATTAACTGTCTTCCAATGTTCAATTTGTTAGAGTATCCTGCCAATGCTACAATTGAATTGAATGTATTATTCTCTTTTACTTTCGTAAACACAATTTTATTAGGAATCATATTAATAAAAAGACATTTTCTTTATCTTATGTGTTGCATCTTTTATTTTTGCACATTAGATAAAGTTTTTAAACCAAATTTAGCTAAGGGGCATGGTTGCGCATATGATGACGATCATGGAATATGCCTCTAAGGTTTTGGTCTTAAATAAGTTTCGAGTCGAGAGCTTTTTGAGATGAGATATCAAATAGTTCAGTAAGATTCGCACATATGATGCATGCTCGTGAGACGAGAATGTCGCATTCCATTAACATTAACGTAAAGACGTAAGTGCATGTATGTGGATGCTTGTTAGGGAACAAGTACACCGAACATGGCCCGTAGGAAATTCTTACCTGGAGGCTTTGCCTGTCGAAAGAAGAATTTCTGTGTTGCGATAGTACACGATTAGTCCTCGGACTTGAGGCACGATGGTAGCTTTGTGTGCATCCTGCAATACTTTGATATATCTTCTGATTGCTTGACAATCACAAATGGGGTATGTTGGGTGTTACACTAATGTGCATGGAGGTTTGTCAGTGGCCAACATAGAATTTGACACTTGTCTTTTTAAACAAGGGAATCTTCTATATTTTTATAGTTCGTGATTCAAAAACCTTGGCCAAGACAGGATGAATCGTGATTCATCAAAAATCAATGGAACTTGAAATGAGATCATAGTTATTGAATCATTTAGGGTTTTGACTTATAATCCATGCACTAGATTCAATCGAGAGATTATTAATTTTGGGTTTGGATTCAAAAATCCCCAAATCAGCCCAATTGATTCAATCTCAATTTAATCAATCCAATTGATTAATTTAATTTACTCCAATTGAACTTCCTAATCAAATTAAGTCCAATTAAATAATTCAATTACTTAATTAAATAATTTAATTTAATCATTAAATTAAATAGAACTCTTAATTAATTAATTAATCAATATTAATTAATTAATTTCCAACAATTGGATAAAATCTAAAATTAGAAATATTAATTTTCATAAAGATGTGTGACCCTATTAGGTTCACAACTAATCTAGTAGTGGGTTTATAATATTTGCAGCTATCCATGAAAACACCTAGCAAGTAATCATGACAAACTAGTCTTAAATGAAATAGCGAGTAAACCTATTTCAATTGCGAGTACCATACACGTACGAGCCCACTAAAATATGAAAAGAATAAATTAAATAAATATGATTTATTTAATTAACATATTTATAGATAAATAAATATAGTGACCGATTTTATGGGATAAAATCGGCCACTAAGATTTAATTTATGTATAAATATAATTATAGTATATATATAATATATATCTATCTTGGTATTATTTGAAGAGTTCAAATTAATATCAACAATATATGTAGACAATTTTGATGATTAATGTAGTCCCAAATTAGTTCACATACAATATGAGAGAGAAAAGAGAATAGTTCTTGGAAGATTTGGAATCCTTCCAAGATAAGGTTTTGAAATAGTTCAAAATTGAAAAACTTTCCAAGAGTTGGAAATGGATTAAAATTTTCAGCCATATATATACGAGGGATGAAAATTACATAATTAATTCAAAAATTTGGGCAAAAATTATTTTATTTAAAGTCTTTTATTTTTACTTTTCAAAAAAAGAAAAGAAAGAAAAAGAAAATCAGTTTCTTGTTATTATCTTCATATTATTGTTTCAAGAATTTAAAGAATCAATCTTTATTGTTCTTGAAAATTTACTCCGGTTCTAGATTAAAAAACAATTAAAAGGATACTAGTGAATCCTTTTGATTGATGTTGCTCTTCCGTATTGTGGACCTGATAGAGGGAAGATACTTGGATTCCTGCGAGTTCTGATAGTCCAGGATAAGCAATTGATTGCTTCATTCCCTACAACAACCGAAGTGCACGAAATGTATAATTCAAATTTTATATTTATTTATATATTCATTCACTTGAATAAGCGTGATCGTTAAAATCGCTTTCGAAACAAAGAGGTTAAATTTATATTTGATAAATTTTTTAATTTTTCACTGTATATAACCCTACGATTATAGCGAACATAATACAATCGTGGACAATACATATTTCACAGAGTTTTTTCACATAAAGCAATGTTAGGACGAGTTAGAGTGATGTACTATAAGGCTCCAACAACCTTTTGGTACAATTCGCCGTCATGAAAAACATCACTAAATGATTTGGAAAGTGGCAGACTGACGGCCATGGGAGTGTAACACGGTTTACTGTCCAACATCTTTGTTTGAGAAAACAAGTCTTGTATGTATTTGTCTTGTGACATAAGAAGGCCATCTTTGAGGGAAACAACTTCAACACCGAGAAAGTAGTGAAGTTGTCCCATGTTCCGTACTGGAAAACTACTATGTAGTTGTTGAACAAACTAGTCAGTCATATTGCTTCTAGAACCTGTGACAAGTATATCGTCTACATAGACAAGAACACACACTAGTGCCATGATGTTTAATAAATAAGGAAGAATTTGCTTTGGAAGGAGAAAAACCATTTTGAACTAGAAAAATAGTGAGCCTTTGAAACCAAGCTCGTGGAGCTTGCTTAAGTCTATACAAAGACTTATGTAGACGACACATACAAAATCAGGATTAGTTTGATCAATAAATTCAGTAAGTTGTTCAAAATGAAAATTGGATTTTCAACATTTGATAAATGTTGATAGATGGATGTTAGGACAACTTTGACAATTTGAGATTCGCCCTATCAATATTTAAGGATTTGGAGTCGAACTCGACTCCCACTTCTCGAATTGAGTTAGCCCCCTTTTATAATTTTAAAAATATTTTAAAAATATTTTTTATACTAATATTACAAAAAATTGCTAAAAAAATATTTTTTTTAAAAAATAAAATTTTATAGATATATAAATAAAAATAAAAAATAAATAAAAAATTAAATAGGGCGAGTTCAGGTGGGTTTGAAAATAAGAAACTAAAATCCACTCCAAACTTATCCAAACTTATTTATGATTTTAAAAATCCATCCCCAAAACTTATTTAGGGCGAATTCGATATAGGACTTTCTCCATTGCCATCCAAATAATTCTTCACAAATCTCCAATTCTCATGCTCTTTCGCTGCTTTTCAGCCTCTCTTTCTCACAATCCCTTACCTTTCTCTATGAGATGATTGTCGTTCTCTCAATATCTTCAATGATTCCCATAAAATAATGGTTGTCATTTTCTCATAAAATGATTGATATATAAGAATGGAGTGAAAATATAATGAGCATTCCCAAATTCATTGCTAAACACAAGATTGATATAATTTAACGTTAGAAATACCCATTCCCAAAAGGAATCACCATTCCTAAAAGCATGAGTTTAACCATTCCATCCCTCCCCAATTGATTTAGCTATTCTCAATCAATAAGAAATGAATCTATATTTACCTTTGACAAAATTATCCTTTTAAACTAAACAAAATTTTTGATAAAATTTAGGAATGACAACAGATCGGGTCGGATTCGGGTCGGGTTCACTAAAATCCGACCCCTCAAGATTTTTATGGGTCTGAACCCGAACTCGCCCCAAACCCGAGAGTCAGCGGTTGGACCCATTAAAATTGATTTATAATTATAAAAATATTAAAAATATTTTTTTAAAAAATAATATAACTACAACTTTCTAATTACGAGAAAATAATATTATCAATAAATAACTAATTATTAACTTATATATACACGTTTTAATTTTTAAAAAATTAAAAATTTTAAATATTTATTTAACTATTTATTAATTTTATATTACTATTTTAATTTATAAGAGTATTATATTATATTTTTTATGCGTATATATAAGATACATATATATTTTCATACATATATAAATATACATAACGTAAATACGAATATAATAAATAAAAAAATATATGCAACATTTTAAGGGATTGAGTTCGGGTCGAGTTCGAGTCTTAAAATTAAAACATGAGACCTGCATCGAAATCCATTTGTGGTTTCAAAACTTATTCTAAGCGAGGCGGGTTTGGAGTGATCCGAATTTTACTTGGACTGATTATATCCCTAATAAAATTAAACCAACAAAAAAATATTTTATTTTTCTGCATCGTCTTCTTCAACTCTTTATTTCAATTTAGTCAATAATAAAAAAAAATATAAAATAATTTTTATATGTTGGTTTTTTAATAAAAAATATTTATATCAGTGTGAGATTAGAGATGACAATAAGGCAGGTTCGTGGCGAGTTTGCCAAAATCTAAGACCCGCCTCGCCAAGGTTTTTAAGGACCCGCGACTCACTCGCCCTAGACCCATCGAATTCAGATAAGACCCGTTAAACCCATTTTATAATTTTAAAAATATTAAAAAATATTTTTTTTAAAATAACACCACTAATTTTTTTTAAACAATATAGTTTTTAAAATATAATATTATATAAATACATATATATTAAAATAATAAATAAATAAATTAAATAAGACAAGTTCAGAGTGGGGTGAATTTGAAAATAAAAATCAAGATCCGCCCCAAACCTATTTATAACTTCTCAAACCCACCCCAAGTGGGGCAAGTTTGGGTCAAACCCGAACCCATCGTCTTTTCTATATAAGATTATATATATATATCAATTAAAATAATAACAAACTCACTATACACAATATATCAAATAATAATTTTATTTTAAAATTTTTCTATTGAAGGGTAATTTAGTTATCAAAAATAATTTTATTTAATTTCTACTATTTATTTTTAATTGTCAATCATGAGATTGGAATACAACAAGAAATTACGATTTCATTCATTCTTCATTTTTGTACATTCCGAGTATGAAAAATACTATACTCATATAATTTCTTTCCTATTATCATTCTATTCCTATCTAATTTTATTCCTACATACCTCTCTTCTAATTTTAAAAATTCATCCCATTTAGAACGAATTCAAGATAGACCCACTCCATTACATTACAAAGAATTCTTCCCAAATCTCCAATTCTCATGCTCTTCTCACTGCTTTCAGCCTCTCTTTTCCTCACTTCTCTCTCACGATCGCTCACCTTTCTCCGTGAGATGGTTGTCATTCTCTCAACATCTTCAATGATTCCCGTAAAATAATGGAGGTCATGATATTGCATGAGGTCTTTAGGGAGTTAAATGCTGTCATCAATGTTGAGGAGGCTCATAATAGTTTTCAAGAACCTTTTCTTGCTCATGTTAGGACGACTGCAAATTTCAACAAGAGTCATACGTCATTAATGGGCTGGTGGAGGGACTTCTTGATGAAAGAAACAAAGGTCCATGGAATTTCATGCTGCTTGCACCCTAATGTAGTGAATTGTGGATTGGAATTGTAAAGGTGTGCATGAGCTGGAAATTGAGCATGTAGGGGAGGTTATTAAGGCGGGAATTAATGGTTTTGGGGAGGATTCACACACGGTTAGAGAGCAACCCGGGCATGAAGTTTCGAAGGCCATTATGAGCCCGATTTATGTGGAGCTGGATGGGACATTGATGGTGAGCTGCACATTAAACACCCAGAATTTGAGCAAATATGGGCGAGTGCTAATGACACAAATGAGCAGGAATTTAACAGTGCTGGAAAGAGGAGGGAATTTATTCTAGATCTTGGTGGCCTGACTGAATCCTCCATTAATGGATGCAATTTTGGACCGGATAAGTGGGCTGATGTTGAATCTTTTACCGGGGGAGATAGGCTGGAGACTTTTGGTGCAGATGGTGGGGGAGCAATTGATAGCGCAGCGGGCCTGGGCGGAGTATGAGGAGCCATATTTTGGGGGCCCAAAATTTGATGATAGCACTACTAGCTTGGTGGGCTCAACCTACTCCAACCCATCTCCTTAACCTCCCACCTTTTGTTCTCTTTTTCAGGTCTATTCACCTTCCACTAGCTTTAATTTTTCCTTTTATTCTGCTGAACCAAGTGGATCTTCCATTAAAGATGATGAGTTGAATGACTTGAACTTAAAGCTTGCCATAGAAATGGTAAGTCAGGAGGAGGATATGCAGTTTTTGTCACTTGGGGGCTTGGACTCTCTTGGAAAATTCATATGATGCTGTCTATTTATTTTTTCATTTTGACTTGATTAATATTTTGTAAGAAGCAGCATTCTTTATGATCACTTTTATAAAATTATGTGTGCTACTTTTTTAAGATTTATATACAAGTTGAGATCAATATTTTAAGGAAAAAGATCTTTATTAATGGGTGAATCAGTGCATGAATCGATTCTATACCATCACTAATAAATACCAAAATAAATAAAAATATTCTAATAAATAAGTTACTCAATAGTCAAAAGCTAAAAAAAATAAAATGCCAGGAAAGATATTCATGAGATACCTCCACATGCAATTAGCAATACAATGAAAAAATAAAATAAAATACAAACAACTATAGATCATCAATTTACTAAGGATGTAAAACCAAAAAAGATGAACATCAAAGTGCAGAGGTGGTATGAAAAAGTATCTGCACCAAGAAGTAGAAAAATATGCCAATACTTATAAAATAAAGGACACCCAGATCAGCAAGGAAGCTCACTGCATTCTTGGCAAAAGAAAGAGAGATCAAGTTATTGACTAAAGGAATACACAATTTCAAAACAGTGGATGGAAGCTCCAATGAAAAAAATACTAAAAAAATAAATGTCCTATTTCAATCTTCAAGAGCAAATGAAAACTTGTCAAATAAATGAAAAAAGAAATTTGAACCGCCCTCTTTTTTGAAACAGGAAGGCTAAACGTTCCTTCTATTATACTTATTTCCTCCACATGGCTAATTATAAATAAATATTTGAAAACCAACAGTTTTAAACCTCATATACGGATAATTCGATGCTACCCTAAGGTTAATATCTTAAATCATTCAATTATTGACACGTGTCATTTACATTTTTTTTTTAAATACAAATCAATTCAAACCATGGTTAACTTTAGGTTATGCAAACCAGTTTCTGTCCCATTGCCAAATAAGTGAAACCTCACTTCTACATTTTTTTCTCTTTCTAATCTCATTGCTCAGCCGTCGCCTGCTACCGAAAGAAAGGTTTATTTCCAACATAACTCCTTAATCTCCTTTTTTTTTGTTCTATGTTCTCTTTACTGTTTTATTTTAGTATTAACATTATTGCCCTATATGTAATGTATACTTTATGCCATTATATAAAATTTTTTTTTTCATATTTTAGTGTTTAATTTACAGTACTGAATAAATGGATAATTTATAACAATCAATGAAAATGTATACTTTATGCCATTATATAATTTTTTTTTCTTCATATTTTAGTGTTTAATTTACAGTGCTGAATAAATGGATAATTTATAAAAATCAATGAAGATATAAAACACTATTTGTTGGCTTTTAATTTGCAACTTAATTAAACATTATTTGCAGCTTAATTAAACACTATTTATGACTTTATATTATTTTTTTAAAATATTAAATAGATTAATGTAAATGTCATTGAACTTTTGAATATTCTAGATTGCAGCACATTAGTATCAGTTCAATGTATAAATATAAATTTTCTTGTCAATTATCATACATAAATTTTTAATTCTTGATTGGTATTTACGTAAGTTATTATTTGCATAATGAATCAATATCATCCCTGTTACCTGAAGCTGACAATATACATAATTTTTTAGGTATGTAATTCTATTTTTTATTTTTATAAATAAAAATTATTATGATGTTTAATTATTTTAAATTGATAAGGGATGTTTATTTGTTATTACAGACTTGGAAGAAGACATTAGTGAAGAAGTTGAAGTTGAGAATAGGCCTGAGGAGCAATGTGTATTACTAGAATCATCGATACTCGAACATGTTGAGGTACTATCTGCCAACTCTATTATAGATCAATTAGAGAGTAGATTAGCAGTTGGTCAAGTCGTGAAAAGTATTGAAGATGCGTATTTACTGTATTGTAACTACGCACATGCGAAAGGATTTGGTGTTAAAAAAAGTGATCAACGTTATTTTCCTCACACTAATGAACTCCAAGCAAAAGAGTTTGAATGTTCTTGTGAAGGTGGTAAAGATGAAAAACGTTCTAATGAAAGAATACCAACGTACCAAAAGCCAACTACAAGAACTAAATGTAAAGCAAAACTTAGAATTACGAGGGAGAAAGGGGGAGAGTGGAAGGTGGGTAAGTTTGTGATTGAACATAACCATGAAATGGTTGCAGCTGATCAAATACATTTGTTGAGATCATCATGTAATATTTCACATGCTCAAAAATCCACTTTAGAAGCAATGGTGAATGCTGGAATATCTGTGACTAATGCCGTGTCTTATATGGAAAATGAAGCACAAGGGCCACAAAATTTGAGATTCATTCGGAAAGATGCATATGATCACCTTAATCATATAAGAAAGCATACAAAAGTTGAGAATGGAGATGCAACTGCATTAGTTCACTATTTTATAAATAAGTCAAATAAGGAGCCATTTTTTTATTGAAATGTGCAATTGGATGATGATAATAGGGCGATGAACTTTTTCTTTAAGGATTATAGATGTCGGGTTGATTATGAATATTTTGGTGATGTTCTCTCAGTTGACACCACTTATCGTACAAATAGGTATAATTTGAGATGTGCTCCTTTTGTTGGCATAAACCACCACAAGCAAAATATCATGTTCGATTTGGCATTCATGTCGAATGAAACTGAGATATCTTTTGAATGGTTGTTTAGAACATTTCTTGATTCTATGAGTGGTAAACAACCTGAAATAATTTTTACTGATCAATGTCAAGCAATGATGAATGTAGTAGAAACAGTATTTCTATGTGCACATCATCGTTTATGTCAATGACATATTAATCAAAATGCTCCTTCACACTTAGGCAACTTGAATGGCGATTCAAATTTTAAAAATTTGTGGCATAAGTGTATGAGTCATTGTGAATCTGAAGAAAAGTTTGAGGTTACATGGAAAAAAATGATTGTTGAATATAATTTCAATGGTCATAAATGGTTAAATGGCATGTACAGATTGCGACACAAATGGGCTACTGCTTTTAGTAATCGCAAGTTCAGTGTAGGACTTTTGGCTACATCTAGAAGTGAGTGCACAAACTCGATTTTGAAAAAAATAGGTACAAGGACCATTTCATTGTACGATTTTGTCCTTAATTATGAAAAAATTCAAAATAATTGGTGCGCAAGAGAAAAGGCTGAGGATACTCGTTGTCGCCATGGGAAAGCTTCAATGATATTAAAAAATAACCCATTGTTGAATTATGTTGCTGATATTTATACACTCACCATATACAAGTTGTTTGAATTAGAATTGATTAATTCTTTGAATACAACATTTGTTGAACAACCCTCAGATTTTGATAGTCCTTTCATTAAATTTGAAGTGAAATCTCATGGTCAAAACTCAAAGGTTAGACAAGTGATATTCAATAAACAGACTCGTGAAGTTAAATGTAGTTGTCACAAATTTGAGTCCATGGGCATATTGTGTAAGCATGCTTTAAAAGTCTTCAACTCTATGAATGTGAATATTTTGCCCAAGTCATACTTAAAGAAGCGATGGATGAAAATGGTAAGAAACAGAGTATGTAATGAGATTGGAGAAAGTAGAAGTGAAAGTGGCCATGTATCTCAGATGGTATTTATCAATCAAACAATGAGGTCGACATATGATCTTGCTATACGATGCACAACTCATAAGGAGGCGAGAAATATGCTGACTGAAATTCTTGATAGTGCAAGTCAACAAATGAATGATTTGTTTGAAGATTTGAGTTTAGATGATCAAAATGTTTGTGATGATTTAGTTGTTGATGAAGATAATGATCGGATAGATGAAGTGCTCATACGTAATCCTCGTAATGTCAAGTCAAGAGGAATTACAAATGCTCACATAGTGCGCCATTGGGATGATAAGAACAAAAAAGGAAAAGGAAAAGGAAAGGGAAAAACTGAAAGTGAAAGTAAGTTGTAAATTAATTAAAAATGTAAATATTACTGTACTTATATAGTGTTATTGAACAATCTTTTTAAGTAACTAATATTTACACTTTTTTTTTATTCTTGTGGAAAATATCTTAGATGTAAAAGGCACCAAGAGAAAGGGACAAAGCTCACAAGAGACTATTCATCTCAAAACTCACATGAAGCAAACTTTATCCCACCACCACAATACCCCACTAGTTATCCTTTTCAACTTCCATCATTTGTATATCAATTTAGGCCCAACCAACCACATTGGCAGTATCTAATTCTAGAGGTAAATGTAATTTTATTTCATTTTTAATATAAAAAATAAATATTTATTATATTATATACTCTATTTTGTATTTGTGACATAGGGAGACAATAGAAACCTCTACTTGGGTGGTCAAATGAATTTATTCACATATCCATTCACAGATCCTCATTCATCACAGGTATGGTAAATAATTTTAAAGATAATTAATTTAGAGTGAACATGAATTATATATATTTTTTATTAATTTTGTATTTTTTAGGGATATTCTAATAATAATTAAAGTCAACCTAATTGAGGTTTACTTTGGCTTCGAGACGTCCAAGAGTTTATTCCTACCACCAAAAATAGGTATTTATCTAGTTTGTTCCTTCTTAGTTGTTTTTTCTTCTATTCACAGTGTCAATTTGTTTGCAACTTGGGAGATTGCCTTAATGCAAGAAGACTTGTTAATATGGTAAATTCTTTTTGCATGATTTGTTCTGCAGATTTATATGGGACATGGAAGAAGAGTTGCAATGTCACCTCATGAGCATCAAAATCTTGTATATTACTCTTATTTTTTTTCTTTTCTTTCTTTCAACTTCAATGTATAGAATACAAGATTTAATTCTATCTTTTTTTTTTAATCTATTTGGCTCAATCATGTGTATAATGACTACTACTCTTAAACTCAATAATTTAACTATTTGGCATTAAAGTAACATTTATAGGTATTGGTATTAAACTCTCAACTCTAATTCTTTGTTACAGTGAAGTATAAATAAAACTATAAATAAAAATACGCCTCCAACAACGTTCCCAACTCCAAAGAAACTAATAAAAATGAGGAAGATAAAATAAAAACTGACATTGGCAATATTTTTAAGAAAATACAATAGAAATATTTTACAAATCACTGTTTTTATTTATACATCAATTTTAAGTGTTTTAATAAGATGCTTAGCTAATTGAAAAAATATGCAGAATTTATACATTATTTTCTTCAAATTAAGAAAAATATGATGGAATGCCAGTTTAAATGCCTTTTTTTTTTCTATCTTTTTTTTCATTAAAATCCTAGTGCTCACATATTGGAAATAATTAGATTACTTTGCAGTTTATCAGCCATGTTATTTTTGCTAGTTCCATTGATGTAGCTTGAAAATGCATTTTTGATGTTTTTCAATTCGAAAATGCACATTCGAAAATTTTCAACAATTATAAAATGATCAATTTTTCCTTACTCAAACAATTTAAAATGAAAAATAAAATGGCTTAATTTTTTCTAAACTGCAAAGACATTTTTACCCCTATTTTATATCAAACATAAACTCCAGAACTTTCTAAACCCACGACTATAGCCTCCATTGCCGCCGCTGCCCGCCATTGCAGGACTTGGTTTCATAGGCTTCTCCAACGTCCTACCATATCCAGATGATTATGTCTCCTATACCCGCTCAAATTTTAGCAAAGGAAGGTAAACACCATGGCTAAAAGCTTGCTGGCCAGTGCACCAAATAAAAGGTGGCGGTTGCCCCAACTTCGCCAGTGTGGAGAAGGCCAGCTTCCTTCGTTGACCTGGACAAGAAAAAAGAAAGAAAAGAGAACATAGAAAAGAAATAGGAAAAAAGGAGAAGAGATGAAAGGCCAGTAAAGCAAAAAGGTAAAGGGAGAAAATGAGTACCTTGAGAGTGACGAGCGGTGGTACCAAACGGTGGATTAGAAATGTGGAGGTTGATGAAGGAAAAGAAAAAGAAAAAGAGTTTCTTTAGTTTTGAGCAAAAATCAGAAAGAAAAAAAAGGTTTAAATATGAAAGAAAGAAAATGAAATTTCAATTTCAATTTCAAATTTCACATGAATTCACACTTTCGAGGGAAGATTTTCAGATTCCCAAATTTTCGACAACCATGATTGAGTTGGGTTTGGTGTGCATTTTACCTTAAAAAAAAATTAATATGACCACGTGTCAAACTCTAAATAGATTAGGGTATTACTATTCTGCTAGCATCGAATTACCCCTCATATATATGTTTCCCAAGGAAAAAGCCCTTTACAAGTTGAAGCATTATGCTATTTTCTTTAACTCATATCTCTAATTATCTTATTCCATCCACCCCAATATTTGAAAGAGATCCTCAATCTCATAATTGAGAAAATTATTTGATTATCTGTCTTATCATTTTTCTTTTTCTTTCTTCCCCCCCACTTTTTTGCTCGATTTGAGTCGAACAACTACACACAATTAGATAATTAGGACTTATACTCAGAAGGTCACAAAAATAAGTAGGGGTAGGAAGATGTTGACTTTACAAAAAGAGGTGGATATCAAACGTAGCAAAAAGGGTACAAATGAACCAATTACATTACAAATCACCAAACCAATAAACATGTTATTGGCTAGAACCTCTGAACTTGTTACACCTAACCCTACCTCTATTCTACAAGACCCTAGACCTGTAACTTACCATTTTGACAACATTGCCATAATATTCAATGCCAATCTTCAAAGGGAAAGATAATAAGTTCCTATGACCAATGCACCACCGCCAATATTTAAAACCTGACACCTTAAAGAAATTAAGCAACTCCGTATAAACCCTCAATATAAATTAAGGACAAAAATTATACGAGGAAACATCAATTACAACACCTATTTTTGAGAGCTACTTATAATAAAATTACACTGAAATTACAATAATAAAGACCAAAATAACCTATTGTATCTCTGAAAAGTTCAATCGACTACAATTATTTATTCCAATATAATGTTACCCATACTACAAGTATTATAACTAGACAGCAGGATAGCAAACAAAGCAAAAGTAGAAGTTTCTAAGACAAGGAAGAACATACATACTTCAATCCTCAAAGAAAAATTTATAAAAAAAGATATAGCATATAAATATCAGGGAATGACTCACCAGGTCGTAAAACATTTTGATTGTCAATCTCATCAAACCGCCAAAACTGCTAGCGGTTAATCACAATTTGAAAATGATCTTTAATTTTTTATATAAAAAAAGAGAGATAGACTTGTTTGGGGGTTTTAGTGATATCTTATAATCATTTTTGCAAAATAAAAACGTGTGCAAGCTATTTAAATGAATGCGGTTACTTACTAGCGGATCGCATTGTATCAAAATCTCACTTTCTATGAATTTAGATCAATCGAATTAAAATAAGCCCAGTGTTTTTTAAGAATTTTCTTTAATTTAAAGCATATTGCGTGAACATTATTTTGAGTTTTACTTGTGAAATTGAGGTTATATACAAAATTTGAGCATGCTCGTAATCCGACAATTTTTTTGGCATTTATACATTTTGCTAAAACGATGTTATGACTCAGATTTGAACGAAAATAGATATCAGGAAGACCATATGCACCAAGACCAAACCAAGGATTAATATACGTAGGGCTGAGGGATGCAAACCTCCTTTCGGCCGACAAAATCGACCCAAATCTAGCCACGTATGAAATTTAAATGATATGGCTAAAATTTAAGGCAAATTGAATATCAAATTGAGGGAGAAAATGCTTACAAACAAGACCAATGTCATATTTAATACTCTAGGAGAAAACAACATATTTTGTTACAATATGCAGTTTAAAAAATAATAAAAATAAAAAAAATCAAACGATTATAACTATTTACTTATAATGATATAAGATACATAGCACATGGGACATAAGACTCATTTGCACTAGTCAAAGTTACCCATCATTTCGGGCTATAAATTATAGAGAGGCATTTGTTTTTAGACTTGCATATATGGGCGTTTTGAGATAAATAGATACACCATTGTGGAATGAAGTTTTCTAAGGGAGATATAAACATGAAGAATGGTGTTTTCCAACAAAAACTAAATAAAGCCTAAGATTTGTGTCTGAAAAAAGATTAGAAGAAGAGGACAGTTCTTTTTAGAAAAACAGAGACAAAACTTGGAGAGTTGATATCTTTTGAGTAAAGAAAAAAAAAATTGAGGAAATATTTTATTTGGGAAATATGTAAACTGTGAGGATGTGTGCCAATTTGTTATGTGAAAATAGGAGATATATGAAAAACAAATAAAAAATCTTAAGTAATTCATAAATGTGGACATTCAATAAATGTGGACTTTTGGCTTACTAATTGAATTCTTATTGAAAAATTTCAATTCTAATTTTATCAATTGATTATTAGTAGGATATATAACTAAAAAGTTTAAATAATTATTATTTAGTACAAGAATAAAAAGTTAAATAGTAAAATCAAACAAGCAACTTGAAATCTGCTCATCTCACTCTATAGGGAATCAAAATTGGATCAAGCATATAATGATGTCATCAGAAATTTATGTGATGAAATATATATCTCATACAGAACATAACGCCAGAAAAGAGAAGAGATTGAGGATTCTAACAAGAAAAATTTTGCTCCTGGAGTTGCAAGTTTTGCTTGAGCAATTAAAAGCCAATAGTGCTGCTTCCTGCAACTTAACCGAGTAACTAACTACTCAAGGCCTCATAAGATGTGGAAGGATCAAGCTCCTTAATCTCTTGCGATAGAGGTACCAAAGCTTCAACATATCACTAAGTTCAAACAGTACTATTTCTCCGAGTTTTTCTGAACCCCACATATGATCCCACTTTCTGAATCACCTCCATTTCATTTGCCTCTTCAGTGGCCCATAATCTGGCTAGTTTATTGTGAACACTATATGTGAACTCATGTAAGACCAATAGAACTTAAATCAACTAAATAATATCACGACAGTTTTGGAAGCAACTTCCCTTTAACAAGAGATATTGAGACCAAAAGAGAATATAGTCATTATTTCCAAAAAAAACACATTTCCCCTCTTGTTTCAAGAACTTGACCAGTGCCTGGCAATAATAATATTATATTAACCAAAGTGAAGTAAAATCTTCTCTTCATGAGAGCAGTGTCTTCCATCTTACATGATCAAAGAAATGCTGAGACTCATAACTAAATTATATCTGGCACGTACCAATTGAACAATCATAGTTTTTCGTTCTCTTTGTGATATCGAGGCCACCCTCTCGACGTTGGCAGCAATGCAATGACTTATCATTTTCAAGTTGGTAAAAGTTTTGAATCCCGTAAATATGTTCAGCATCAATCATCTGAATGTATTCACCTTCTCGACTTCAAACTTTATAAACAACCACACACATATCTGGGTCAAAAAGTTGTCCACCAATCAAAATTTGTTTTTCATTTTTTTAGCTTGTTCAATTATAAGCCTGGATTTAGGGTCGGTGTTTGATTTAATTTCAAGTAATTAAATACTTAATCTGTTTGAGAATTATTGAAGGAACTTGTTAGTAAAACTCATTTAATATTCATATGTTACATATATGTACAAATTATTGATAATACTCTTATTTCTCAAAAATGTATTCTGAAAGTATTTTTCCTCATTCTAACTCCTGTTATATACAATACGTTTTTAATTTATTAGAAAAAAATATATTTTTTAGAACGTAAATCTTTAAAAAGAAAAAAATTAATTAAAATAAAAATTTAATAAGAAATCAAGAAATATTACCAATATTCTGAGTCACTTTTTCAATTTTTAGTTATAATTAAAAATAAATTAGAAAATATAATGTTTCTCCATAGAAAATAATGTAAGTTTTCTTTAAGATTATACAGTAAAAAGAAAAAATAATCCAGTTAAACTATATTTTGAATACGTAAGCGAGAAATGAGTATCAAGTTTTTAAATTTTTAATCTTATTTAACATTAACAATAAGAAAATATTTTTTCTTATTGTAACTCCTGTGTTATAGAATACACTTTTAATTTATTAGAAAAAAATAAATTTTTTCGAACGTAAACCTTTAAAAGGAAAAAAAATCAATTAAAATAAAAATTTAATGAGAAAGCAAGAAATATGTACCAACATTCTAAGTCGCTTTTCCAATTTTTAATCATAATTAAAAATAAAATTAGAAAATATATTGTTTCTCTAGTAGAAAATAATGTAAGTTTTCTTTAAATTATACAATAAAAAGAAAAAAAATAATCCAATTAAGCTATAATTTGAATACGTAAGCGAGAAATGTGTATCAAATTTTTAAATTTTTAATATTACTTAATATTAATAGCAGGAAAGTATTTTTCCATATGCTAACTCCTGTGTTATAAAATACGCTTTTAATTTATTAGAAAAAATAATTTTTTTGGAACGTAAACATTTAAAAAGAAAACAATTAATTAAAATATAAATTTAATAAGAAAGCAACAAATATGTACCAACATTATGAGTCGTTTTTTCATTTTGTGGTCATAATTAAAAATAAAATTAGAAAATATAATATTTCTCTCATAGAGAATAATGAAAGTTTTCCTTAAAATTATACAATAAAAAGAAAAAAATTCAGTTAAACTATAATTTGAATACGTAAGCGAGAAATGGGTAACACGTAGTCAAAATTTTAATCTTATTTAACATTAACAGTAGGACAATATTTTTTCTCATTCTAACTCATATGTTATAGAATACGGTTTTTATTTTTTAGAACGTAAACCTTTTAAAAGAAAAAAAATCAAATAAAATAAAAATTTAATAAGAAAGCAAGAAATAAGTATCAACATTCTGAGTCATTTTTTTAATTTTTAGTCATAATTAAAAGTAAGATTAGAAAATATAATGTTTCTCCCATGAAAAATAATGTAAGTTTTTCTTGAAATTATATAGTAAAAAAAAAATAATCCAACTAAACTATAATTTGAATACGTAAGGGAGAAATGGGTATCAAGTTTTTAAATTTTTACTATTATTTAACCTTAACAGTAGAAACGTATTTTTCCTCATTCTAACTCATTTGTTATGTATACGATTTTAATTTATTAGAAAAAAATAACTTTTTTAGAAAGTAAACTTTTAAATAGAAAAAAATCAATTAAAATATAAATTTAATAAAAAAGCCCGAAATAGGTACCAATATTCTCAGTCGCATTTTCAATTTTTAACCAGAATTAAAAATAAAAGTAGAAAATATGTTGTTTCTTTCATTGAAAATAATGTAAGTTAACCTTGAAATTATACAGTAAAAAGAAAAAAACAATCCACTTAAACTATAATTTGAATACGTAAGGGAGAAATGGGTATCAACTTTTAAAATTTTTAATATTATTTAACCTTAACAGTAGGAAAGTATTTTTCCTCATTCTAACTCCTGTGTTATAGAATACGCTTTTAATTTATTATAGAAAAATAATTTTTTCAGAATGTAAACTTTTAAAATGAAAAAAATTAATTAAAATAAAAACTTAATAAAAAGCCCGAAATAGGTACCAACATTTTATGTCGCTTTTTTAATTTTTAGCCATAATTAAAAATAAAAGTAGGTAATATATTGTTTTATCTCAACAAAAATAATGTATGTTTTTCTAGAAATTATACAGTAAAAATAAAAAATAATCTAGTTAAACTATAATTTGAATACGTAATAGAGAAATGGGTATCGAGTTTTTAAAATTTTAATCATATTTAAGCTTAATAGTTGGAAAGTATTTTTCCTCATTCTAACTCCTGTATTATAGCATACGCTTTTATTTTATTAGAAAAAAATAAATTTTTTAGAATGTAAACTTTTAAAATGAAAAAAATCAATTAAAATAAAAGCTTAATAAAAAAGCTCGAAATATGGACCAATATTCTGTGTCGCTTTTTCAATTTTTAGCCATAATTAAAAAAAATATAGGTAATTTATTGATTCTCTCAATGAAAATAATCTATGTGTTCCTAGAAATTTTAGAGTAAAAATAAAAAATAATCTATATAAACTATAATTTGAATACGTAATAGAGAAATGGGTGTCAAGTTTTTAAATGTTTAATCATATTTAACCTTAATAGCGGAAAGTATTTTTCCTTATTCTAACTCATGTGTTATAGCATACACTTTTAATTTATTAGAAAAAATAAAATTTTCAGAATATAAACTTTTAAAATGAAAAAAATCAATTAAAATAAAAATTTAAAGAAAAAACCCGAAATAGGTACCAACATTGTGAGTCACTTTTTCAATTTTTAGTCATATTTAAAAATAAAAGTAGAAAATATATTATTTCTGTCATAGAAAATGATGTAAGTTTTTCTTGAAATTATGCAGTAAAAACAAAAAACAAAATCCAGTTAAACTATAATTTGCATATGTAAGGGAGAAATGGGTATCAAGTTTTTAAATGTTTAATCATATTTAAGCTTAACAGTAGGAAAATATTTTTTCTCATTCTAACTCATGTGTTATAGCACACGCTTTTATTTTATTAGAAAAAATAAAATTTTCAGAATATAAACTTTTAAAATGAAAAAAATCAATTAAAATAAAAACTTAATAAAAAAGTCCGAAATAGGTACCAACATTCTATGTAGCTTTTTTAATTTTTAGGCATAATTAAAAATAAAAGTAGGTAATATATTGTTTCTCTCAATGAAAATAATATATGTTTTCCTAGAAATTATATTGTAAAAATAAAAAACAATCTAGTTAAATTATAATTTGAATACATAATAGAAAAATGTGTATCAAGTGTTTAAAATTTTAATCATATTTAACGTTAATAGTAGGAAAGTATTTTTCCTAATTCTAACTCCTGTGTTATAGCATACACTTTTAATTTATTAGAGAAAAATAAATTTTTCAGAATGTAAACTTTTAAAATGAAAAAAATCAATTAAAATAAAAACTTAATAAAAAAGCCCGAAATAGGTACCAACATTCTATGTCGCTTTTCCAAATTTTAGCCATAATTAAAAATAAAAGTAGGTAATATATTATTTCTCTCAATGAAAATAATGTATGTTTTCCTAGAAATTATATTGTAAAAATAAAAAATAATTTAGTTAAACTATAATTTGAATACGTAATAGAGAAATGGGTATCAAGTTTTTAAATGTTTAATCATATTTAAGCTTAATAGTAGGAAAATATTTTTTCTCATTCTAACTTATGTGTTATAGCACACGCTTTTAATTTATTAGAAAAAAAGAAAAATTTCAGAACATAAACTTTTAAAATAAAAAAAATCAATTAAAATAAAAATTTAAAGAAAAAGCCCGAAATAGGTACTAACATTCTGTGTCGCTTTTTTAATTTTTAGGCATAATTAAAAATAAAAGTAGGTAATATATTGTTTCTCTCAATGAAAATAATATATGTTTTCCTAGAAATTATATTGTAAAAATAAAAAACAATCTAGTTAAATTATAATTTGAATACATAATAGAAAAATGTGTATCAAGTGTTTAAAATTTTAATCATATTTAACGTTAATGGTAGGAAAGTATTTTTCCTAATTCTAACTCCTGTGTTATAGCATACACTTTTAATTTATTAGAGAAAAATAAATTTTTCAGAATGTAAACTTTTAAAATGAAAAAAATCAATTAAAATAAAAACTTAATAAAAAAGCCCGAAATAGGTACCAACATTCTATGTCGCTTTTCCAAATTTTAGCCATAATTAAAAATAAAAGTAGGTAATATATTATTTCTCTCAATGAAAATAATGTATGTTTTCCTAGAAATTATATTGTAAAATAAAAAATAATTTAGTTAAACTATAATTTGAATACGTAATAGAGAAATGGGTATCAAGTTTTTAAATGTTTAATCATATTTAAGCTTAATAGTAGGAAAATATTTTTTCTCATTCTAACTCATGTGTTATAGCACACGCTTTTAATTTATTAGAAAAAAAGAAAAATTTCAGAACATAAACTTTTAAAATAAAAAAAATCAATTAAAATAAAAATTTAAAGAAAAAGCCCGAAATAGGTACTAACATTCTGTGTCGCTTTTTTAATTTTTAGTCATAATTAAAAATAAATGTAGGTAATATATTGTTTCTCTCAATGAAAATAATATATGTTTTCCTAGAAATTATATTGTAAAAATAAAAAACAATCTAGTTAAATTATAATTTGAATACATAATAGAAAAATGTGTATCAAGTGTTTAAAATTTTAATCATATTTAACGTTAATGGTAGGAAAGTATTTTTCCTAATTCTAACTCCTGTGTTATAGCATACACTTTTAATTTATTAGAGAAAAATAAATTTTTCAGAATGTAAACTTTTAAAATGAAAAAAATCAATTAAAATAAAAACTTAATAAAAAAGCCCGAAATAGGTACCAACATTCTATGTCGCTTTTCCAAATTTTAGCCATAATTAAAAATAAAAGTAGGTAATATATTATTTCTCTCAATGAAAATAATGTATGTTTTCCTAGAAATTATATTGTAAAAATAAAAAATAATTTAGTTAAACTATAATTTGAATACGTAATAGAGAAATGGGTATCAAGTTTTTAAATGTTTAATCATATTTAAGCTTAATAGTAGGAAAATATTTTTTCTCATTCTAACTCATGTGTTATAGCACACGCTTTTAATTTATTAGAAAAAAAGAAAAATTTCAGAACATAAACTTTTAAAATAAAAAAAATCAATTAAAATAAAAATTTAAAGAAAAAGCCCGAAATAGGTACTAACATTCTGTGTCGCTTTTTTAATTTTTAGTCATAATTAAAAATAAATGTAGGTAATATATTGTTTCTCTCAATGAAAATAATATATGTTTTCCTAGAAATTATATAGTAAAAATAAAAAACAATCTAGTTGAACTATAATTTGAATACGTAATGTAGAAATGGGTATTGAGTTTTTAAAATTTTCATCATATTTAAGCTTAATAGTAGGAAAATATTTTTTCTCATTCTAACTCATGTGTTATAGCATACGCTTTTAATTTATTAGAAAAAAAGAAAAATTTCAGAACATAAACTTTTAAAATAAAAAAAATCAATTAAAATAAAAATTTAAAGAAAAAGCCCGAAATAGGTACTAACATTCTGTGTCGCTTTTTTAATTTTTAGGCATAATTAAAAATAAAAGTAGGTAATATATTGTTTCTCTCAATGAAAATAATATATGTTTTCCTAGAAATTATATTGTAAAAATAAAAAACAATCTAGTTAAATTATAATTTGAATACATAATAGAAAAATGTGTATCAAGTGTTTAAAATTTTAATCATATTTAACGTTAATAGTAGGAAAGTATTTTTCCTAATTCTAACTCCTGTGTTATAGCATACACTTTTAATTTATTAGAGAAAAATAAATTTTTCAGAATGTAAACTTTTAAAATGAAAAAAATCAATTAAAATAAAAACTTAATAAAAAAGCCCGAAATAGGTACCAACATTCTATGTCGCTTTTCCAATTTTTAGCCATAATTAAAAATAAAAGTAGGTAATATATTATTTCTCTCAATGAAAATAATGTATGTTTTCCTAGAAATTATATTGTAAAAATAAAAAATAATTTAGTTAAACTATAATTTGAATACGTAATAGAGAAATGGGTATCAAGTTTTTAAATGTTTAATCATATTTAAGCTTAATAGTAGGAAAATATTTTTTCTCATTCTAACTCATGTGTTATAGCACACGCTTTTAATTTATTAGAAAAAAGAAAAATTTCAGAACATAAACTTTTAAAATAAAAAAAATCAATTAAAATAAAAATTTAAAGAAAAAGCCCGAAATAGGTACTAACATTCTGTGTCGCTTTTTTAATTTTTAGTCATAATTAAAAATAAATATAGGTAATATATTGTTTCTCTCAATGAAAATAATATATGTTTTCCTAGAAATTATATAGTAAAAATAAAAAACAATCTAGTTGAACTATAATTTGAATACGTAATGTAGAAATGGGTATTGAGTTTTTAAAATTTTGATCATATTTAAGCTTAATTGTAGGAATGCAATTTTTCTCAATCTAGCTCTTGTGTTATAGCATACGTTTTTAATTTAGTAGAAAAAAATAATTTTTCAGAACGTAAACTTTTAAAATAAAAATTTAATAAAAAAGTTCAAAATAGGTACCAACATTCTCTGTCCCTTTTTCAAATTTTAGCCATAATTAAAAATAAAAGTAGGTAATATATTGTTTATCTCAATGAAAATAATATATATTTTCAAAGAAATTTTACAGTAAAAATTAAAAACAATCTAGTTAAATTATAATTTGAATACGTAATAAAGAAATTGGTATCAAGTTTTTAAAGTTTTAATCATATTTAAGCTTAATAGTAGGAAAATGTCTTTGCTCGTTCTAACTCCTGTGTTATAGCATACGCTGTTAATTTATTACAGAAAAATAATTTTTCAGAATGTAAACTTTTAAAATGAAAAAAATCAATTAAAATAAAAGCTTAATAAAAAAGGTCGAAATAGGTACCAATATTCTGTGTCACTTTTTTAATTTTTAGCCATAATTAAAAAAAATGTAGGTAATATATTGATTCTCTCAATGAAAATAATCTATGTTTTCCTAGAAATTTTAGAGTAAAAATAAAAAATAATCTAGATAAACTATAATTTGAATACATAATCGAGAAATGAGTATAAAATTTTTAAATGTTTAATCATATTTAACCTTAACAGTAGGAAAATATTTTTCCTCATTCTAACTCCTGTGTTATAGCATACGTTTTTAATTTATTAGATAAAAATAAATTTTTCAGAATGTAAACTTTTAAAATGAAAAAAATCAATTAAAATAAAAACTTAATAAAAAGCCCGAAATAAGTACCAACATTCTGTGTCGCTTTTTCAATTTTTAGCCATAATTAAAAATAAAAGAAGGTAATATATTGTTTCTCTCAATGAAAATAATGTATGTTTTCCTAGAAATTATATTGTAAAAATAAAAAATAATCTAGTTAAACTATAATTTGAATACGTAATAAAGAAATGAGTATCAAGTTTTTAAATGTTTAATCATATTTAAGCTTAACAGTAGTAAAATATTTTTTCTCATTCTAACTCGTGTGTTATAGCATACGCTTTTAATTTATTAGAATTTTTTTTTTTGAGAACATAAACTTTTAAAATGAAAAAAATCAATTAAAATAAAAATTTAAAGAAAAAGTCCGAAAAAGGTATCAACATTCTGTGTCGCTTTCTTAATTTTTAGCCATAATTAAAAATAAATATAGGTAATATATTATTTCTCTCAATGAAAATAATATATGTTTTCCTAGAAATTATACAGTAAAAATAAAAAATAATCTATTTGAACTATAATTTGAATACATAATAAGAAATGAGTATTGAGTTTTTAAATTTTTAATCATATTTAAGCTTAATTGTAGGTATGTAATTTTTCTCAATCTAACTCCTGTGTTATAGCATACATTTTTAATTTATTAGAAAAAAATAATTTTACAGAACGTAAACTTTTAAGATGAAAAAAATCAATTAAAATAAAAATTTAATAAAAAAGTTCAAAATAGGTACCAACATTCTCTGTCTTTTTTTTCAAAATTTAGCCATAATTAAAAATAAAAGTAGGTAATATATTGTTTATCTCAATGAAAATAATGTATGTTTTCAATGAAATTTTACAGTAAAAATTAAAAACAGTCTAGTTAAACTATAATTTGAATACATAATAAAGAAATAGATATCAAGTTTTTAAATGTTTAATCATATTTAACCTTAACAGTAGCAAAGTATTTTTCCTCATTTTAACTCCTGTGTTATAGCATACGTTTTTAATTTATTAGAAAAAAATAAAATTTTCAGAACATAAATTTTTAAAATGTAAAAAATCAATTAAAATAAAACTTTAAAGAAAAAGCACGAAATAGGTACCATCATTCTGAGTCACTTTTTAAATTTTTAGTCATATTTAAAAATAAAAGTAGAAAATATATTATTTTTGTCATAGAAAATAATGTAAGTTTTCTTTGTAATTATACAGTAAAAATAAAAAAGAATCTAGTTAAACTATAATTTGAATACGTAACGGAGAAATGGTTATCAACTTTAAATTTTTTTAATTTTACTTAACCTTAACAATAGGAAAGTATTTTTCCTCATTCTAACTCTTGTGTTATAGCATACATTTTTAATTTATTAGAGAAAAATAAATTTTTTAGAATGTAAACTTTTAAAATAAAAAAAATCAATAAAAATAAAAACTTAATAAAAAAGCCCGAAATAGGTACCAACATTCTATGTCGCTTTTTTAATTTTTAACCATAATTAAAAATAAAAGCAGGTAATATATTGTTTCTATAAATGAAAATAATGTATGTTTTCCTAGAAATTATATTGTAAAAATAAAAAATAATCTAGTTAAACTATAATTTGAATACGTAATCTAGTAAAAATAATCTAGTTTTTAAATGTTTAATCATATTTAAGCTTAACAGTAGGAAAATATTTTTCCTCATTCTAACTCCTGTATTATAGCATACACTTTTAATTTCTTAGGAAAAAATAAAATTTTCAGAACATAAACTTTTAAAATGAAAAAAATCAATTAAAATAAAAAATTTAAAGAAAAAACTCAAAATAGGTACCAACATTCTGTGTCGGTTTTTTATTTTTTAGCCATAATTAAAAATAAATATAGGTATTATATTTATTTCTTTCAATGAAAATAATATATGTTTTTCCTAGAAATTATACAGTAAAAATAAAAAACAATCTAGTTGAACTATAATTTGAATACGTAATAGATAAATGAGTATTGAGTTTTTAAATTTTTAATCATATTTAAGCTTAATTGTAGGAATGTAATTTTCGTCAATCTAGCTCCTGTGTTATAGCATACGTTTTTAATTTATTAGAAAAAAATAATTTTTCAGAACGTAAACTTTTAAGATGAAAAAAATCAATTAAAATAAAAATTTAATAAAAAAGTTCAAAATAGGTATCAACATTCTCTGTCACTTTTTCAATTTTTAGCCATAATTAAAAATAAAAATAGGTAATATATTGTTTATCTCAATGAAAATAATGTATGTTTTCAATGAAATTTTACAGTAAAAATTAAAAATAATTTAGTTAAACTATAATTTGAATACGTAATAAAGAATTAGGTATCAAGTTTTTAAGGTTTTAATCATATTTAAGTTTAACAGTAGGAAAATATTTCTCCTCATTGTAACTCCTGTGCTATAGCATACGCTTTTAATTTACTAGAGAAAAATAAAATTTTCAGAATGTAAACTTCTAAAATGAAAGAATAAATTTAAATAAAAACTTAATAAAAAAGTCCGAAATAGGTACCAACATTTTATGTCGCCTTTACAATTTCTATCCATAATTAAAAATAAAAGTAGGTAATATATTGTTTCTCTCAATGAAAATAATGTATGTTTTCCTAGATATTATACAGTAAAAATAAAAAATAATCTAGTTAAACAATAATTTGAATACGAAATAGAGAAATGGGTATCAAGTTTTTAAATTTTTAATCATATTTAAGATTAATAGTAGGAAATTATTTTTCCTCATTCTAACTTCTGTGTTATAGCATACACTTTTAATTTATTAGAAAAAAATAAAATTTGCAGAATGTAAACGTTTAAAATGAAAAAAATCAATTAAAATAAAAACTTAATAAAAAAGCTCGAAATAGGTACCAATATTATGTGTCGCTTTTTCAATTTTTAGCCATAATTAAAAAAAATGTAGATAATATATTGATTCTCTCAATGAAAATAATCTATGTTTCCTACAAATTTTAGAGTAAAAATAAAAAATAATCTAGATAAACTATAATTTGAATATGTAATATAGAAATGGGTATCAAGTTTTTAAATGTTTAATCATATTTAACCTTAACAGTAGGAAAATGTTTTTTCCTCATTCTAACTCCTATGATACAACATACGTTTTTAATTGATTAGAGAAAAATAAATTTTTCAGAATGTAAACTTTTAAAATGAAAAAAATCTATTAAAATAAAAACTTAATAAAAAAGCCCGAAATAGGTACCAACATTCTGTGTCACTTTTTTAATTTTTAGAAATAATTAAAAATAAATGTAGATAATATATTGTTTCTCTTAATTATAATAATATATGTTTTCCTAGAAATTATACAGTAAAAATAAAAAACAATCTAGTTGAACTATAATCTGAAAACGTAATAGAGAAATGGGTATTGAGTTTTTAAAATTTTAATCATATTTAAGCGTAATTGTAGGAATATAATTTTTCTCAATCTAACTCCTGTGTTATAGCATACGTTTTTAATTTATTAGAAAAAAATAATTTTTCAAAACGTAAACTTTTAAGATGAAAAAAATCAATTAAAATAAAAATTTAATAAAAAAGTTCAAAATAAGTACCAACATTTTTTGTCGCATTTTCAATTTTTAGCCAATATTAAAAATAAAAATAGGTAATATATTGTTTATCTAAATGAAAATAATGTATGTTTTCAATGAAATTTTACAGTAAAAATTAAAAACAATCTAGTTAAACTATAATTTGAATACGTAATAAAGAAATAGGTATCAAGTTTTTAAAGTTTTAATCATATTTAAGCTTAACAGTAGGAAAATATTTTTCCTCATTGTAACTCGTGTGTTATAGCATACGCTTTTAAAATAAAAATATAATAAAAATGCCCAAAATAGGTACCAACATTTTGTGTCACCTTTTCAATTTTTAGCCATAATTAAAAATAAAAGTAGGTAATATATTGTTTCTCTGAATGAAAATAATGTATGTTTTCCTAGAAATTATAGTAAAAATAAAAAAGAATCTAGATAAACTATAATTTGAATACGTAATAGAGAAATGGGTATCGAGTTTTTAATTTTTTAATCATATTTAAGCTTAATAGTAGGAAAGTATTTTTACTCATTCTAACTCCTGCGTTATAGCATACGGTTTTAGTTTATTAGAGAAAAATAAATTTTTCAGAATGTAAACTTTTAAGATGAAAAAATCAATTAAAATAAAAACTTAATAAAAATGTCCGAAATAGGTACCAACATTCTTTGTCGCTTTTTCAATTTTTAGTTGTAATTAAAAATAAAAGTAGGTAATATATTGTTTCTCTGAATGAAAATAATGTATGTATTCCTAGAAATTATAGTAAAAATAAAAAACAATGTAGTTAAACTATTATTTGAATACGTAATAGAGAAATTGGTATCAAGTTTTAAAATTTTTAATCATATTTAATCTTAACAGTAGGAAAATATTTTTCTTCATTCTAACTCTTGTGTTATAGCATACACTTTTAATTTATTAGAGAAAAATAAAATTTTCAGAATGTAAACTTTTAAAATGAAAAAAATCAATTAAAATAAAAACATAATAAAAAAGCCAGAAATAGGTACCAACATTTTGTGTCACCTTTTCAATTTTTAGCCATAATTAAAAATAAAAGTGGGTAATATATTGTTTCTCTCAATGAAAATAATGTATGTTTTTTCCTAGAAATTATACAGTTCAAATAAAAAACAATTTAGTTCAACTATAATTTGAATACATAATAGAGAAATGGGTATTGAGTTTTTAAATTTTTAATCATATTTTAGCTTAATCATAGGAAAGTATTTTTCCTCATTCTAACTCCTGTATTATAACTTACACTTTTATTTTATTAGAAAAAAAATAAAATTTTCATAATGTAAACTTTTAAAATGAAAAAAATCAATTAAAATAAAAACTTAATAAAAAAGTTCGAAATAGGTACCAATATTCGGTGTCGCTTTTTTCAATTTTTAGCCATAATTAAAAAAATATAGGTAATTTATTGATTCTCTCAATGAAAATAATCTATGTTTTCCTAAATTTTTTAGAGTAAAAGTATTTTTCCTCATTCTATCTTTAGAGTATAGTTTTTAAAATATTTAATCATATTTAACCTTAACAGTAGCAAAGTATTTTTCCTCATTCTATCTTCTGTGTTATAACATACGCTTTTAATTTTTTTAGAAAAAATAAAATTTTCAGAACATAAACTTTTAAAAATAAAAAAATCAATTAAAATAAAAATTTAAAGAAGAAGCTGGAAATAGGTATAAACATTCTGAGTCACTTTTTTAATTTTTAGTCATATTTAAAAATAAAAGTAGAAAATATATTATTTCTGTCATAGAAAATAATGTATGTTTTCCGTGAAATTATAGAGTAAAAAAAAAAAAATCCAGTTAAACTATAATTTGAATATGTAAGAGAGAAATGGGTATCAACTTTTTAAATTTTTAATCTTATTTAACCTTAACAGTTTGAAAATATTTTTCCTCCTGTGTTATAACATACACTTTTAGTTTATTAGAGAAAAACAAATGAAAAAATCAATTAAAATAAAATATAATAAAAAAGCCCGAAATAGGTACCAATATTTTGTGTCACCTTTTTAATTTTTAGCTATAATTAAAAATAAAAGTAGGCAATATATTATTTATCTGAATGAAAATAATGTATATTTTCCTAGAAATTATACAGTAAAAATAAAAAAATAATCTAGTTAATCTATTATTTGAATACGTAATAGAGAAATAGGTATCGAGTTTTAAATTTTTTTATCATATTTAATCTTAATAGTAGGAAAGTATTTTTTCTGATTCTAACTACTGTATTATAGCATACACTTTTATTTTATTAGAAAAAAATAAAATTTTCAGAATGTAAACTTTAAAATGAAAAAAATAATTAAAATAAAAACTTAATAACAAAGCTCGAAATAGGTATCAATATGTTCTGTCGGTTTTTCAATTCTTAGCCATAATTAAAAATAAACGTAGGTAATATATTGTTTCTCTTAATAAAAATAATGTATGTTTTTCAAGAAATTCTTGAGTAAAAATAAAAAACAATCTAGTTAAAGTATAATTTGAATACGTAATAGAGAAATGCGTATCAAGTTTTTAAATTTTAAATCAAATTTAAGGTTAATAGTAGGAAAATATTTTTCCTCATTCTAACTTCTGTGTAATAGCATACGCTTTTAATTTATTAGAAAAAAATAATTTTTTCAGAACGTAAACTTTTAGGATTAAAAAAATTAATTAAAATAAAAATTTAATAAAAAAGTTCAAAATAGTTATCAACATTTTGTGTCGCCTTTTCAATTCTTAGCCATAATAAAAAATAGAAGTAGGTAATATATTATTTCTCACAATGAAAATAATATATGTTTTCCTAGAAATTATACAGTAAAAATAAAAAAACAATCTAGTTAAACTATAATTTGAATATGTAATAGAGAAATAGATATCTAGTTTTTAAAGTTTTAATCATATTTAATTTTAACAGTAGGAAAGTATTTTTTTCTCATTCTAACTGTTGTGTTATAGCATACATTTTTGATTTATTAGAAGAAAATAAATTTCTCAGAACGTAAACTTTTAAAATGGTAAATATCAATTAAAATAAAAATTGAATAAAAAAGCCCAAAATAGGTACCAACATTTTGTTTCGCTTTTCTATTTTTAGCCATAATTAAAAATAAAAGTAGATAATATATTATCTCTCACAATGAAATTAATGTATGTTTTTCTTTAAGTTATACAGTAAAAACAAAAAAAAAAAAATCTCTATAATTTGAATACGTAATAGAGAAATAGATATCAAGTTTTTAAAGTTTTAATCATATTTAACATTAACAGTAGGAAAGTATTTTTCCTCATTCTAACTCTTGTGTTATAGTATACGATTTTAATTTATTAGAAAAAAATAAAATTTTCCGAACGTAAACTTTTAAAATGAAAAAAATCAATTAAAATAAAAATTTAATGAAAAAGATAGAAATATGTACCAACATTCTCTGTCGCTGTTTTAATTTTTAGCCATAATTAAAAATAAAAGTAGGTAATATATTGTTTCTCTGAATGAAAATAATGTATATTTTTCGATAAATTATAGAGTAATAAAAAAAAAATCTAGCTATACTATAATTTGAATACGTAATAGAGAAATGAGTATCAAGTTTTTAATCATATTTGACGTTAATAACAGGAAAGTATTTTACCTTTTTCTAACTTCTATATTATAGCATACACTTTTAATTTATTAGAGAAAAATAAATTTTTCAGAATGTAAACGTTTAAAATGAAAAAAATCAATTAAAATAAAGACTTAATAAAAAATCCGAAATAGGTACCAACATTCTATGTCGGATTTTTAATTTTTAGCCATAATTAAAAATAAAAGTAGAAAATATATTATTTCTAAAAATGAAAATAATGCACGTTTTGCAAGAAATTATACTATAAAAATAAAAAATAATCTAGTTAAACTATAATTTGAATACGTAATGGAGAAATGGGTATCAAGTTTTTAAATTTTTAATCATATTTTTTCGCTTTAACAGTAGGAAATTTTTTTCCTCATTCTAACTCCTATGTTATAGCATACACTTATAATTTATTAGACAAAAATAAAATTTTCAGAACATAAACTTTTAAAATGAAAAAAATCAATTAAAATAAAAATTTAATGAAAAAGGCCGAAATAGGTACCACCATTCTGTGTCGCTTTTTCAAATTTTAGCCATAATTAAAAATAAAAGTAGGTAATATATTAATTATCTCAGTGAAAATAATGTATGTTTTCCTTAAAATTATACAATAAAAAGAAAAAACAATTTAGTTAAACTATAATTTGAATACGTAATAGAGAAATGGGTATCAAGTTTTTAATTTTTTAATCATATTTAAGCTTAATAGTAGGAAAATATTTTTCCCCATTCTAACTCATGTGTTATATCATACACTTTTAATTTATTAGAAAATAATAAATTTTTCAGAACGTAAACTTTTAATATTAAAAATGTCAATTAAAATTAAAATTTAATAAAAACGTCCAAAATAGGTACCAACATTTTCTGTCGGTTTTTCATTTCTTAGCCAAAATTAAAAATAAAAGTATGTAATATATTGTTTCTCTAAATGAAAATAATGTATGTTTTTCTTCAAATTATACAGTAAAAATAAAAAAATAATTTAGTTAAACTATAATTTGAATACGTAATAGAGAAATAGATATCAAGTTTTTAAAGTTTTAATCATATTTAACGTTAACAGTAGGAAAATATTTTTCCTCATTCTAACAGATGTGTTATAGCATACAATTTTAATTTATTAGAAAAAAATAAATTATTTAGAACATAAACTTTTAAAATGAAAAAAATTAATTAAAATAAAAATTTAATGAAAAAGGCCGAAATAGGCACCAACATTCTCTGTCGGTTTTTCATTTTTAAGCCATAATTAAAATTAAAAGTAGGTAATATATTGTTTCGTTCAATAAAAATAATGTATGTTTTCCTTGAAATTATACAGTAAAATTAAAAAATAATCGTAAAACCATAATTTGAATATGTAATAGAGAAATATTTATCAAGTTTTTAAAGTTTTAATCATATTTAATATTAATAGTAGGAAAATATTTTTCCTCATTCTAACTGATGTGTTATAGCATACACTTTTATTTTATTAGAAGAAAATAAAATTTTCAGAACATAAACTTTTAAAATTAAAAAAATCAATTAAAATAAAAATTGAATAAAAAAGTCCAAAATAGGTATCAACATTTTGTGTCGCTTTTTCAGTTTTTAGCCATAATTAAAAATAAAATAAAATTAGGTAATATATTATCTCTCATAATGAAAATAATGTATGTTTTCCTTGAAATTATACAGTAAAACTAAAAAAACAATCTAGTTAAACTATAATTTGAATACATAATAGAAAATGTGCATCAAGTTTTTAAACTTTAAATCATATTTAAGCTTAATTGTAGGAAAGTATTTTTCCTCATTCTAATTGTTGTGTTATACCATACACTTTTAATTTATTATAAGAAAATAAATTTTTCAGAACGTAAACTTTTAAAATAAAAAAAATCAATTAAAATAAAAATTGAATAAAAAAGCCTAAAATGGGTACCAACATTTTGTGTCGCTTTTTCTGTTTTTAGACATAATTAAGAATAAAAGTAGGTAATATATTATCTCTCACAATGAAAATAATGTATGTTTTCCTTCAAATTGTACAGTAAAAATAAAAAAATAATTTAGTTAAACTATAATTTGAATACGTAATAGAGAAATAAATATCAAGTTTTTAAAGTTTTAATCATATTTAACATTAACAGCAGGAAAGTATTTTTCCTCATTCTAAGTGTTGTTTTATAGCATACGCTTTTAATTTATTAGAAAAAAAATAAAATTTTCAGAACGTAAACTTTTGGGATGAAAAATATTCATTAAAATAAAAATTTAATAAAAAAGTCCAAAATAGGTACCTACATTCTGTGTCGCCTTTTCAATTCTTAGCCATAATTAAAAATAAAAGTAGGGAATATATTAGTTCTCACAATGAAAATAATGTGGTTTTCCTTGAAATTATACAGTAAAATTAAAAAATAATCGTAAAACTATAATTTTAATATGTAATAGAGAAATATGTATCAAGTTTTTAAATTTTTAATCATATTTAACCTTAACAGTAGGAAAATATTTTTTCTCATTCTAACTGCTGTGTTATAGCATGCACTTTTATTTTACTAGAAAAAATAAAATTTTCAGAACGTAAACTTTTAAAATGAAAAAAATCAATTAAAATAAAAATTGAATAAAAAAGTCCAAAATAGGTACCAACATTTTGTGTCGCTTTTTCTGTTTTTAGCCATAATTAAAAATAAAAGTAGGTAATATATTATTTGTCACAATGAAAATAATGTATGTTTTCCCTGAAATTATACAATAAAAATACAAAATAATCGTTAAACTATAATTTGAATACGTAATAGAGAAATATGTATCAACTTTTTAAAGTTTTAATCATATTTAACATTAACAGTAGGATAGTAGTTTTCCTCATTCTAAGTGCTATGTTATAGCATACGCTTCTAATTTATTAGAAAAAAATAAATTTTTCAGAACGTAAACTTTTAGGATGAAAAAAATTAATTAAAATAAAAAATTAATAAAAAAGTCCAAAATAAGTAACTACATTCTGTGTCGCCTTTTCAATTCTTAGCCATAATTAAAAATAAAAGTAGGTAATATATTAGTTCTCACAATGAAAATAATGTATGTTTTTCTTGAAATTATACAGTAAAAATAAAAAAACAATCGAGTGAAACTATAATTTGAATACGTAATAGAGAAATAGATATCAAGTTTTTAAAGTTTTAATCATATTTAACCTTAACAGTAGGAAAGTATTTTTCCTCATTCTAATTGATGTGTTATAGCATACACTTTTAATTTATTAGAAAAAAATAAATTATTCAGAACATAAACTTTTAAAATGAAAAAAATCAATTAAAATAAAAATTTAATGAAAAGGGAAGAAATAGGTAGCAACATTCTGTGTCGGTTTTTTAATTTTTAGCTATAATTAAAAAAAAGTAGGTAATATATTGTTTCTCTCAATGAAAATAATATATGTTTTCCTTCAAATTATACAGTAAAAAGAAAAAACAATCTAGTTAAACTATAATTTGAATACGTAATAGAGAAACGGGCATCAACTTTTAAAGTTTTAATCATACTTAAGCTAAATAGTACGAAAGTATTTTTTCTCATTGTAACTCCTGTGTTATAGCATACACTTTTAATTTATTAGATAAAAATAAAATTTTCAGAACGTAAACTTTTAGGATGAAAAAAATCAATTAAAATATTTTTTTTTAAAAAAAAGTCCAAAATAGGTACCAACATTTTGTGTCGCCTTTTGAATTCTTAGCCATAATTAAAAATAAATGTAGGTAATATATTGTTTCTCACAATGAAAATAATGTATGTTTTCCTGGAAATTATACCGTAAAAATAAAAAAACAATCGAGTGAAATTATAATTTGAATACGTAATAGAGAAATACATATCAAGTTTTTAAAATTTTAATCATATTTAACCTTAACAGTAGGAAAGTATTTTTCCTCTTTCAAACTAATGTGTTATAGTATACACTTTTAATTTATTAGAAAAAAATAAATTATTCAGAACATATACTTTTAAAATGAAAAAAATCAATTAAAATAAAAATTGAATAAAAAAGCCCAAAATTGGTACCATCATTTTGTGTCACTTTTTCTATTTTTAGATATAATTAAAAATAAAACTAGGTAATATATTATCTCTCACAATTAAAATAATGTATGTTTTCCTTGAAATTATACAGTAATAAAAAAAACAATCTAGTTAAACTATAATTTGAATACGTAATAGAGAAATAGGTATCAAGTTTTTAAAGTTTTAATCATATTTAACCGTAATAGTAGAAAAATACTTTTCCTCATTCTAACTCCTGTGTTATAATATACGCTTTTAATTTATTAGAAGAAAATAAGTTTTTCAGAAAGTAAACTTTTAAAATAAAAAAAATCAATGAAAATAAAAATTGAATAAAAAGCCCAAAATAGGTACCAACATTTTGTGTCCCTTTTTCAGTTTTTAGCCAGAATTAAAAATAAAAGTAGGTAATATATTATTTCTCATAATGAAAATAATGTATGTTTTCTTTGAAAGTATATAGTAATAATAAAAAAAAATATAGTTAAATTATAATTTGAATACGTAATAGAGAAATAGGTATGAAGTTTTTAAAGTTTAACCATATTTAACCTTAACAGTAGAAAAATATTAATCTTTATTCTAACTGATGTGTTATAGCATACACTTTTAATTTATTAGGAAAAAATAGATTTTTCACAACATAAACTTTTAAAATGAAAAAAATTAATTAAAATAAAAATTAGAAAAAAAGCGCGAAATAGATACAAACATTTTGTGTCGCTTTTTCAATTTTTAGACATAATTAAAAATTAAATTAGGAAATATATTGTTTCTCACAATGAAAATAATGTATGTTTTCCCTAAAATTATACAGTAAAAAGAAAAAATAATATAGTTAAACTATAATTTGAATACGTAATAGAGAAATGGGTATCAAGTTTTTAAAATTTTAATCATATTTAACCTTAACAGTAGGAAAGTATTTTTCCTCATTCTAACTCCTGTGTTATACATACGCTTTTAATTTATTAGAAAAAAATAAAATTTTCAGAACATAAACTTTTAAAATGTAAAAAATAAATTAAAATATAAAATTAATGAAAAAGTCCGAAATAGGTACCAATATTCTATGTCGCTTTTTCAATTTTTAGCCATAATTAAAAATAAAAGTAGGTAATATATTGTTTCTCACAATGAAAATAATGTATGTTTTCCTTGAAATTATATAGTAAAAATAAAAAATAATCGTTAAATTATAATTTGAATACGTAATAGATAAGTATGCATCAAGTTTTTAAAGTTTTAATCATATTTAACCTTAACAGTAGAAAAATATTTTTCCTCATTCTAACTCCTGTGTTATAGCATGCGCTTATAATTTATTAGAAGAAAATAAATTTTTCAGACCGTAAACTTTTAAAATGGAAAAAATCAATTAAAATAAAAATTGAATAAAAAAGTCCAAAATAGGTACCAACATTTTGGGTCGCTTTTTCAGTTTTTAGCCATAATTAAAAATAACAGTAGGTAATATATTATTTCTCGCAATGAAAATAATGTATGTTTTCCTTAAAATTATATAGTAAAAATAAAAAACAATCAAGTTAAACTATAATTTGAATACGTAATAGAGAAAAGGGGATCAAGTTTTAAAATTTTAATCATATTTAAGTTCAATAGTAGGAAAGTATTTGTCCTCATTCTAACTGCTGTATTATAGCATACGCTTTTAATTTATTCAAAAAAAAAAATTCAGAACGTAAACTTTTAAAATGAAAAGAATCAATTAAACTAAAAGTTTAACAAAAAAATCCAAAATAGGTACCAACATTCTGTGTCGCTTTTTTAATTTTTAGCTATAATAAAAAAATGTAGGTAATATATTATTTCTCTCAATGAAAATAATATATGTTTTCCTAGAAAATATACAGTAAAAATAAAAAATAATCTAGTTAAGCTATAATTTGAATACGTAATAGAGAAATGAGTATCATGTTTTAAAATTTTTAATCATATTTAACCTTCACAGTAGGAAAGTATTTTTCTCATTCTAACTCCTGTGTTATAGCATACGCTTTTAATTTATTAGAAAAAATTAAAATTTTCAGAACGTAAACTTTTAAAATGAAAAAATCAACTAAATTAAAAATTTAATAACAAAACAGGAATTAGGTACCAACATTCTGTGTCGTTTTTTCAATTTTTAGCAATAATTAAAAAAAAAGGTAATTCATTGTCTCTTTCAATGAAAATAATGTATGTTTTCCTAGAAATTATACAGTAAAAATAAAAAAATAATCTAGTTAGGCTATAATTTGAATACGTAATAGAGAAATGAGTATCAAGTTTTTTTAAATTTTTTATCTTATTTCTCAATTTTTAGCCATAATTAAAAATAAAAGTAGGTAATATATTATTTATATCAATGAAAATAATGTATGTTTTCCTAGAAATTATACAGTAAAAATAAAAAACAATCTGAGTCACTTAAAATAAAAATCATTTAAAATAAAAATTTAATAAAAAAACACGAAATAGGTACCAACATTCTGAGTCACTTTTCAATTTTTAGCCAATATAAAAAATAAAAGTAGGAAATATATTATTTCTCACAATGAAAATAATGTATGTTTTACTTAAAATTATACAGTAAAAAGAAAAAATAATCTAGTTAAACCATAATTTGAATACGTAATAGAGAAATGTGTATCAAGTATTCGTATTTAACCTTAACTGTAGGAAAGTATTTTTCCTCATTCTAACTCCAGTGTTATACCATACACTTTTAATTTATTAGAAAAAAATAAAATTTTCAGAACAAAAAACTTTTAAAATGAAAAAATTAATTAAAATAAAAATTGAATAAAAAGCCCAAAATTGGTACCAATATTTTGTGTCGCTTTTTCTTTTTTCAGCCATAATAAAAATAAAAGTAAGTAATATATTATTTCTCACAATGAAAATAATGTATGTTTTCCTAGAAATTATACAGTGAAAATAAAAAATAATCTAGTTAAACTATAATTTGAATACGTAATAGAGAAATGGGAATCAAGTTTTTAAATTTTTAATCATATTTACCTTTAATAGTAGAAAAATATTTTTTCTCATTCTAACCCCTATATTATAGCATACGTTTTTCTTTTATTAGAAAAAAATAAATTTTTCAGAACATAAACTTTAAAAATATAAAAAATCAATTAAAATAAAAATTTAATGAAAAAACCTGAAACATGTACCAACATTCTGTGTCACTTCTTCAATTTTAGCCCGTAATTAAAAATAAAAGTGGGTAATATATTTTGTCTCTCCATAAAAATAATGTATGTTTTCCTTAAAATTATACAGTAAAAAGAAAAATCAGTCTACTTTTAAAAAATTTAATCATATTTAAGCTCAATAGTAGGAAAGTATTTTTCGTCATTCTAACTCGTGTGTTATAGCATACGCTTTTAATTTATTGGAAAAAAATAAAATTTTCACAACGTAAACTTTTAAAATGAAAAAAATCAATTAAAATAAAAATTTAATAAAAAAATACGAAATAGGTACCAACATTCTGATTCACTTTTCAATTTTTAGCCATTATAAAAAATAAAAGTAGGAAATATATTGTTTCTCACAATGAAAATAATGTATGTTTTACTTAAAATTATACAGTAAAAAGAAAAAATAATCTAGTTAAACCATAATTTGAATACGTAATAGAGAAATGTGTATCAAGTTTTCGTATTTAACCTTAACTATTGGAAAGTATTTTTCCTCATTCTAACTCCAGTGTTATAGCATACACTTTTAATTTATTAAAAAAAATAAAATTTTCAGAACAAAAACTTTTAAAATGAAAAAATCAATTAAAATAAAAATTGAATAAAAAAGCCCAAAATTGGTACCAACATTTTGTGTCGCTTTTCTTTTTTTAGCCATAATTAAAAATAAAAGTAAGTAATATATTATTTCTCACAATGAAAATAATGTATGTTTTCCTAGAAATTATACAGTGAAAATAAAAAACAATCTAGTTAAACTATGATTTGAATACGTAATAGAGAAATGGGAATCAAGTTTTTAAATTTTTAATCATATTTACCTTTAATAGTAGAAAAATATTTTTTCTCATTCTAACCCCTATATTATGGCATACGCTTTTCATTTATTAGAAAAAAATAAATTTTTCAGAACATAAACTTTAAAAATATAAAAAATCAATTTACATAAAAATTTAATGAAAAAGCCTGAAACATGTACCAACATTCTGTGTCACTTCTTCAATTTTAGCCCGTAATTAAAAATAAAAGTAGGTAATATATTTTGTCTCTGAATGAAAATAATGTATGTTTTCCTTAAAATTATACAGTAAAAAGAAAAATCAGTCTACTTTTAAAAAATTTAATCATATTTAAGCTCAATAGTAGGAAAGTATTTTTCGTCAATCTAACTCGTGTGTTATAGCATACACTTTTAATTTATTGGAAAAAATAAAATTTTCACAACGTAAACTTTTAAAATAAAAAAAATCAATTAAAGTAAAAATTTAATAAAAAAATACGAAATAGGTACCTGCATTCTTATTCGCCTTTTCAATTCTTAGCCATAATTAAAAATAAAAGTAGGTAATATATTGTTTCTCTCAACCAAAATAATATATGTTTTCATTGAAATTATACAGTAAAAATAAAAACAATCAAGTTAAACTATAATTTGAATACGTAATAGAGAAATATGTGTCAAATTTTAAATTTTTAATCATATTTAACCTTAATAGTTGAAAATATTTTTCCTTATTCCAACTCCTATGTTATAGCATACACTTTTAATTTATTAGAGAAAAATAAAATTTTCAAAATGTGAACTTTTAAAATGAAAAAAATCAATTAAAATAATAACTTAATAAAAAAGCCCGAAATAGGTACCAACATTCTGTATCGCTTTTTCAATTTTTAGCCATAATTAAAAATAAAAGTAGGTAATATGTTGTTTATCTCAATGAAAATAATGTACGTTTTCCTAGAAATTATACAGTAAAAATAATAAATAATCTAGTCAAACCATAATTCGAATACGTAATAGAGAAATGGGTATCAAATTTTTAAATTTTTAATCATATTTAACCTTAATAGTAGGAAAGTATTTTTCCTCATTCTAACTCTTGTGTTATAGCATACACTTTTAATTTATTAGAAAAAACTAAATTTTTCAGAAAATAAACTTTTAAAATGTAAAATATCAAATAAAATAAAAAATTAATGAAAAAGTCCGAAATAGGTACCAACATTCTGTGTTGCTTTTTCAATTTTTAGACATAATTAAAAATAAAAGTAGGTAATATATTGTTTCTCTCAATGAAAATAATGTATGTTTTCCTTAAAATTATACAATAAAAAGAAAAAACAATCTACTTTTAAAAATTTTAATCATATTTATGCTCAATAGTAGGAAAGTATTTTTCATCATTCTAAGTCGTGTGTTATAGCATACGCTTTTAATTTAATGGAAAAAAATAAAATTTTCACAACATAAACTTTTAAAATGAAAAAAATCAATTAAAATAAAAATTTAATAAAAAAACACGAAATAGGTACCAGAATTTTGAGTCGCTTTTCAATTTTTATCCATTATAAAAAATAAAAGTAGGAAATATATTGTTTCTCACAATTAAAATCATGTATATTTCCTTAAAATTATACTGTAAAAAGAAAAAATAATCTAGTTAAACCATAATTTGAATACGTAATAGAGAAATGAGTATCAAGTTTATAAATTTTTAATCGTATTTAACCTTAACAATAGGAAAGTATTTTTCCTCATTCTAACTCCTGTGTTATAACACACGCTTTTAATTTATTAGAAAAAAATAAATTTTTCAGAACAAAAACTTTTAAAATTGAAAAAATCAATTAAAATAAATGTTAAATAAAAAAGCCCAAAATTAGTACCAACATTTTGTGTCGCTTTTTTAATTTTTAGCCATAATAAAAAATAAAAGTAGGTAATATATTGTTTCTCACAATGAAAATAATGTATGTTTTTCTTCAAATTATACAGTAAAAAGATAAAATAATCTAGTTAAACTATAACTTGAACATGTAATAGAGAAATGGGTATCAAGTTTTTAATTTTTAATCGTATTAACCTTAACAGTGGGAAAGTATTTTCCTCATTCTAACTCCTGTGTTATAGCATACGCTTTTAATTTATTTGAAAAAAATAAATTTTTCAGAACAAAAACTTTGAAAATGAAAAAAATCAATTAAAATAAACATTGAATAAAAAAGCCCAAAATTGGTACCAACATTTTGTGCGCTATTTCAATTTTTAGCCATAATTAAAAATAAAAGTGGGTAATATATTGTTTCTCACAATGAAAATAATGTATGTTTTCCTTGAAATTATACAGTGAAAATAAAAAACAATCTAGTTAAACTATAATTTAAATACGTAATAGAGAAATGGGAATCAAGTTTTTAAATTTTTAATCATATTTACCTTTAACAGTAGAAAAATATTTTTCCTCATTCGAAACCCTATATTATAGCATACACTTTTAATTTATTGGAAAAAAATAATTCTTTCAGAACATAAACTTTAAAAATGTAAAAAGTCAATTAAAATAAAAATTTATTGAAAACCCCCGAAATAGGTACCAACATTCTATGTCGTTTTTTTAATTTTTAGCCATAATTAAAAATGAAAGTAGGTAATATATTATTTCTCTCAATGAAAATAATGCATGTTTTCCTTAAAATTATACAGTAAAAAGAAAAAATAATATACTTTTAAATTTTTTAATCATATTTAAGCTCAATAGTAGGAAAGTATTTTTCGTCATTCTAACTCGTGTGTTATAGCAAACGCTTTTAATTTATTTGAAAAACAGAAAATTTTCACAACGTAAATATTTAAAATGAAAAAAATCAATTAAAATAAAATTTTAATAAAAAAACACGAAATAGGTACCAACATTCTTAGACCTTTTTCAATTTTTAGCCATTATAAAAAATAAAAGTAGGAAATATATTGTTTCTCACAATGAAATTAATGTATGTTTTCCTTAAATTATATAGTAAAAATAAAAAATAATCTAGTTAAACCATAATTTGAATACGTAATGGAGATATGGGTATCCGATTTTAAAATTTTTAATCGTATTTAACCTTAATAGTAGGAAATTATTTTTCCTTATTCTAACTCTTGTGTTATAGCATACGCTTTTAATTTATTAGAAAAAAATAAATTTTTCAGAACAAAAACTTTTAAAATAAAAAAAATGAATTAAAATAAACATTGAATAAAAAAGCCCAAAATTGGTACAAACATTTTGTGTCGCTTTTTCAATTTTTAGCCATAAATAAAAATAAAAATAGGTAATATATTGTTTATCACAATGAAAATAATGTATGTTTTTCTTCAAATTCTACAGTAAAAAGAAAAAATAATCTAGTTAAACCATAATTTGAACACGTAATAGAGAAATGGGTATCAAGTTTTTAAATTTTTAATTGTATTTAACCTTAACAGTAGGATATTATTTTTCCTCATTCTAACTCCTGTGTTATAGCATACGCTTTTAATTTATTAGAAAAAAATAAATTTTTCAGAACAAAAACTTTTAAAATGTAAAAAATCAATTAAAATAAACATTGAATAAAAAAGCCCAAAATTGGTACCAACATTTTATGTCGCTTTTTTAATTTTTAGCCATAATTAAAAATAAAATTAGGTAATAAATTGTTCTTCACATTGAAAATAATGTATGCTTTCCTTCAAATTATACAGTAAAAAGAAAAAACAATCTACTTTTAAATTTTTTAATCATATTTCAGCTCAATAGTATGAAAGTATTTTTCGTCATTCTAAGTCGTGTGTTATAGCATACACTTTTAATTTATTAAAAAAAAATAAAATTTTCACAACATAAACTTTTAAAAAGAAAAAAATCAATTAAAATAAAAATTTAATAAAAAAACACGAAATAGGTACCAGCATTCCAAGACGCTTTTCAATTTTTAGCCATTGTAAAAAATAAAAGTAGGAAATATATTATTTCTCACAATGAAAATAATGTATGTTTACCTTAAAATTATATAGTAAAAATAAAAAATAATCTAGTTAAACCATAATTTGAATACGTAATGGAGATATGGGTATTAGGTTTTAAAATTTGTAAACGTATTTAACCTTAATAGTAGGAAAGTATTTTTCCTTATTCTAACTCCTGTGTTGTAGCATACGTTTTTAATTTATTAGAAAAAAATAAATTTTTCAGAACAAAAACTTTTAAAATGAAAAAAATCAATTAAAATAAACATTGAATAAAAAAGCCCAAAATTGGTACCAACATTTTGTGTCGCTTTTTCAGTTTTTAGCCATAATTAAAAATAAAAGTAGGTAATATATTGTTTCTCACAATGAAAATAATGTATGTTTTCCTTAAAATTATACAGTGAAAATAAAAAACAATCTAATTAAACTATAATTTGAATACGTAATAGAGAAATGGGAATCAATTTTTAAATTTTTAATCATATTTACCTTTAACAGTAGAAAAATATTTTTCCTCATTTGAAACCCTATATTATAGCATACGCTTTTAATTTATTGAAAAAAAATAATTTTTTCAGAACATAAACTTTAAAAATTTAAAAAGTGAATTAAAATAAAAATTTATTCCAAAATTCCGAAATAGGTACCAACGTTTTATCTCATTTTTCAATTTTTAGCCATAATTAAATGTAAAAGTAGATAATATATTATTTCTCTTAATGAAAATAATGTATGTTTTCCTTAAAATTATACAGTAAAAAGAAAAAAAAAATATACTTTTAAAATTTTTAATCATATTTAAGCTTAATAGTAGGAAAGTATTTTTCGTCTTTCTAACTCGTGTGTTATAGCATACCCTTTTAATTAATTGGAAAAACAGAAAATTTCCACAACGTAAACTTTTAAAATGAAAAAAATCAATTAAAATAAAAATTTAATAAAAAAACACGAAATAGGTACCAGCATTTTTAGAAGTTTTTCAATTTTTAGCCATTTTAAAAAAGTAAAAGTAGGAAATATATTATTTCTCACAATGAAAATAATGTATGTTTTCCTTAAAATTATATAGTAAAAATAAAAAATAATCTAGTTAAACCATAATTTGAATACGTAAGGGAGATATGGGTATCAGGTTTTAAAATTTTTAATCGTATTTAACCTTAATAGTAGGAAAGTATTTTTCCTGATTCTAACTCCTGTGTTATAGCATACGCTTTTAATTTATTAGAAAAAAATAAATTTTTCAGAACAAAAACTTTTAAAATGAAAAAAATCAATTAAAATAAACATTGAATAAAAAAGCCCAAAATTGGTACCAACATTTTGTGTCGCTTTTTCAATTTTTAGCCATAATTAAAAATAAAAGTGGGTAATATATTGTTTCTCACAATGAAAATAATGTATGTTTTGCTTGAAATTATATAGTGAAAATAAAAAACAATGAAGTTAAACTATAATTTGAGTACGTAATAGAGAAATGGAAATCAAGTTTTTAAATTTTAATCATATTTAACTTTAACAGTAGAAAAATATTTTTCCTCATTCGAAACCCTATATTATAGCATACGGTTTTAATTTATTAAAAAAAAATAATTTTTTCTGAACATAAACTTTAAAATGTAAAAAGTCAATTAAAATAAAAATTTATTGAAAAACCCCGAAATAGGTACCAACATTCTCTGTCATTTTTTTAATTTTTAGCCATAATTAAAAATAAAAGTAGGTAATATATTATTTTTCTCAATGAAAATAATGTATGTTTTTCTTAAAATTATACAGTAAAAAGAAAAAATAATATACTTTAAAATTTTTTAATCATATGTAAGCTCAATAGTAGGAAAATATTTTTCGTCATTCTAACTCGTGTTTTATAGCACACGCTTTTAATTTATTGGAAAAATAGAAAATTTTCACAACGTAAACTTTTAAAATGTAAAAAATCAATAAAAATAAAATTTTAATAAAAAAACACAAAATAGGTATCAGCATTCTGAGACGCTTTTCAATTTTTAGCCATTGTAAAAAATACAAGTAGGAAATATATTATTTCTCACAATGAAAATAATGTATGTTTTCCTTAAAATTATATAGTAAAATAAAAAATAATATAGTTAAACCATAATTTGAATATGTAATGGAGATATGGGTATCAGGTTTTAAATTTTTTAATCGTATTTAACCTTCACAGTAAGAAAGTATTTTTCCTTATTCTAACTCCTATGTTATAGCATACGTTTTTAATTTATTAGAAAAAAATAAATTTTTCAGAACAAAAACTTTTAAAATGAAAAAAATCAATTAAAATAAACATTGAATAAAAAAATCCAAAATTGGTACCAACATTTTGTGTCGCTTTTTCAATTTTTAGCCATAATTAAAAATAAAAGTGGCAATATATTGTTTCTCACAATGAAAATAATGTATGTTTTGCTTGAAATTATACAGTGAAAATAAAAAACAATCTAGTTAAACTATAATTTGAATACGTAATAGAGAAATGGGAATCAAGTTTTTAAATTTTTAATCATATTTACCTTTAACAGCAGAAAAATATTTTTGCTCATTCTAACCCCTATATTATAGCGTACGACTTTAATTTATTAAAGATAAATATTTTTTCAGAACATAAACTTTAAAAATGTCAAAAATCAATTAAAATAAAAATTTAATGAAAAACCCCAAAATAGGTACCAATATTCTGTGTCGCTTTTTTAATTTTTAGCCATAATTAAAAATAAAATTAGGTAATATATTATTTCTCTCAATGAAAATAATGTATGTTTTCCTTAAAATTACACTAAAAAAGAGAAAACAATCTACTTTTAAATTTTTTAATCATATTTAAGATCAATAGTATGAAAGTATTTTTCGTCATTCTAAGTCGTGTCTTATAGCATACACTTTTAATTTATTAAAAAAAAAATTCACAACGTAATCTTTTAAAAAGAAAAAAATCAATTAAAATAAAAATTTAATAAAAAAACACGAAATAGGTACCAGCATTCTGAGACGCTTTTCAATTTTTAGCCATTGTAAAAAATAAAATTAGGAAATATATTACTTCTCACAATGAAAATAATGTATGTATTCCTTAAAATTATATAGTAAAAATAAAAAATAATCTAGTTAAACAATAATTTGAATACGTAATGGAGATATGGGTATCAGGTTTTAAAATTTTTAATTGTATTTAACCTTAATAGTAGGAAAGTATTTTTCCTGATTCTAACTCATGTGTTATAGCATACGCTTTTAGTTTATTAGAAAAAAATAAATTTTTCAGAACAAAAACTTTTAAAATGAAAAAAATCAATTAAAATAAACATTGAATAAAAAAGCCCAAAATTGGTACCAACATTTTGTGTCGCTTTTTCAATTTTTAGCCATAATTAAAAATAAAAGTGGGTAATATATTGTTTCTCACAATGAAAATAATGTATGTTTTGCTTGAAATTATACAGTGAAAATAAAAACCAATCTAGTTAAACTATAATTTGAATACGTAATAGAGAAATGGGAATCAAGTTTTTAAATTTTTAATCATATTTACCTTTAACATCAGAAAAATATTTTTGCTCATTCTAAACCCTATATTATAGCGTACGACTTTAATTTATTAAAGATAAATAATTTTTTCAGAACATAAACTTTAAAAATGTCAAAAATCAATTAAAATAAAAATTTAATGAAAAACCCCAAAATAGGTACCAATATTCTGTGTCGCTTTTTCAATTTTTAGTCATAATTAAAAATAAAATTAGGAAATATATTATTTCTCTCAATGAAAATAATGTATGTTTTCCTCAAAATTATACAGTAAAAAGAGAAAACAATCTACTTTTAAATTTTTTAATCATATTTAAGCTCAATAGTATGAAAGTATTTTTCGTCATTCTAAGTCATGTCTTATAGCATACACTTTTAATTTATTAAAAAAAATTTCACAACGTAAACTTTTAAAAAGAAAAAAATCAATTAAAATAAAAATTTAATAAAAAAACACGAAATAGGTACCAGCATTCTGAGACGCTTTTCAATTTTTTGCCATTGTAAAAAATAAAAGTAGGAAATATATTATTTCTCACAATGAAAATAATGTATGTATTTTCCTTAAAATTATATAGTAAAAATAAAAAATAATCTAGTTAAACCATAATTTGAATACGTAATGGAGATATGGGTATCATGTTTTAAAATTTTGAATCGTATTTAACCTTAATAGTAGGAAAGTATTTTTCCTGATTCTAACTCCTGTGTTATAGCATACGCTTTAAATTTATTAGAAAAAAATAAATTTTTCAGAACGTAAAATTTTAGGATGAAAAAAATTAATTAAAATAAAAATTTAATAAAAAGGTCCAAAATAAGTACCTACATTCTGTGTCGCCTTTTCAATTCTTAGCCATAATTAAAAATAAAAGTAGGTAATATATTAGTTCTCACAATGAAAATAATGTATGTTTTTCTTGAAATTATACAGTAAAAATAAAAAACAATCGAGTGAAACTATAATTTGAATACGTAATAGAGAAATAGATATCAAGTTTTTAAAGTTTTAATCATATTTAACCTTAACAGTAGGAAAGTATTTTTCCTCATTCTAACTGATGTGTTATAGCATACACTTTTAATTTATTAGAAAAAAATAAATTATTCAGAACATAAACTTTTAAAATAAAATAAATTAATTAAAATAAAAATTTAGTGAAAAGGGCAGAAATATGTACCAACATTCTGTGTCGATTTTTTAATTTTTAGCTATAATTAAAAAAAGTAGGTAATATATTGTTTCTCTCAATGAAAATAATATATGTTTTCCTTAAAATTATACAGTAAAAAAAAAAACAATCTAGTTAAACTATAATTTAAATACGTAATAGAGAAACGGGCATCAACTTTTAAAGTTTAAATCATACTTAAGCTAAATAGTACGAAAGTATTTTTTCTCATTGTAACTCCTGTGTTATAGCATACACTTTTAATTTATTAGATAAAAATAAAATTTTCAGAACGTAAACTTTTAGGATGAAAAAAATTAATTAAAATATTTTTTTTTAAAAAGTCCAAAATAGGTACTAACATTTTGAGTCGCCTTTTCAATTCTTAGCCATAATTAAAAATAAATGTAGGGAATATATTGTTTTCTCACAATGAAAATAATGTATGTTTTCCTTGAAATTATACCGTAAAAATAAAAAAACAATCGAGTGAAACTATAATTTGAATACGTAATAGAGAAATAGATATCAAGTTTTTAAAATTTTAATCATATTTAACCTTAACAGTAGGAAAGTATTTTTCTCATTCAAACTAATGTGTTATAGTATACACTTTTAATTTATTAGAAAAGAATAAATTATTCAGAACATAAACTTTTAAAATGAAAAAAATCAATTAAAATAAAAATTTAATGAAAAAGCAGAAATAGGTACCAACATTCTGTGTTGGTTTTTCAATTTTTAGCCATAATTAAAAATAAAAGTAGGTAATATATTGTTTCTCACAATGAAAATAATGTATGTTTTCCTTGAAATTATACAATAATAAAAAAAAACAATGTAGTTAAACTATAATTTGAATACGTAATAGAGAAATAGATATCAAGTTTTTAAAGTTTTAATCATATTTAACCTTAACAGTAGGAAATTATTTTTCCTCATTCTAACTATTGTGTTATAGTATACACTTTTAATTTATTAGAAGAAAATAAATTTTTTAGAACGTAAACTTTTAAAATGAAAAAAATCAATTAAAATAAAAATTGAATAAAAAGCCCAAAATAGGTACCAACATTTTGTGTCCCTTTTTCAGTTTTTAGCCAGAATTAAAAATAAAAGTAGGTAATATATTATTTCTCATAATGAAAATAATGTATGTTTTCCTTGAAATTATACAGTAATAATAAAAAAAAATATAGTTAAATTATAATTTGAATACGTAATAGAGAAATAGGTATGAAGTTTTTAAAGTTTAACCATATTTAACCTTAACAGTAGAAAAATATTATTCTTTATTCTAACTGATGTGTTATAGCATACACTTTTAATTTATTAGAAAAAAATAGAATTTTCACAACATAAACTTTTAAAATGAAAAAAATTAATTAAAATAAAAATTAGAAAAAAAGCGCGAAATAGATACAAACATTTTGTGTCGCTTTTTCAATTTTTAGACATAATTAAAACTTAAATTAGGAATATATTATTTCTCACAATGAAAATAATGTATGTTTTCCCTAAAATTATACAGTAAAAGAAAAAATAATATAGTTAAACTATAATTTGAATACGTAATAGAGAAATGGGTATCAAGTTTTTAAAATTTTAATCATATTTAACCTTAACAGTAGGAAAGTATTTTTCCTCATTCTAACTCCTGTGTTATACATACGCTTTTAATTTATTAGAAAAAATTAAAATTTTCAGAACATAAACTTTTAAAATGTAAAAAATAAATTAAAATAAAAAATTAATGAAAAAGTCCGAAATAGGTACCAATATTCTATGTCGCTTTTTCAATTTTTAGCCATAATTAAAAATAAAAGTAGGTAATATATTGTTTCTCACAATGAAAATAATGTATGTTTTCCTTGAAATTATATAGTAAAAATAAAAAATAATCGTTAAATTATAATTTGAATACGTAATAGATAAGTATGCATCAAGTTTTTAAAGTTTTAATCATATTTAACCTTAACAGTAGGAAAGTATTTTTCCTCATTCTAACTCTTGTGTTATAGCATGCGCTTATAATTTATTAGAAGAAAATAAATTTTTCAGACCGTAAACTTTTAAAATGAAAAAAATTAATTAAAATAAAAATTGAATAAAAAAGTCCAAAATAGGTACCAACATTTTGGGCTCGCTTTTTCAGTTTTTAGCTATAATTAAAAATAACAGTAGGTAATATATTATTTCTCGCAATGAAAATAATGTATGTTTTCCTTAAAATTATATAGTAAAAAAAAAAACAATCAAGTTAAACTATAATTTGAATACGTAATAGAGAAAAGGGGATCAAGTTTTAAATTTTAATCATATTTAAGCTCAATAGTAGGAAAGTATTTGTCCTCATTCTAACTGCTGTATTATAACATACGCTTTTAATTTATTCAAAAAAAAAAAATCAGAACGTAAACTTTTAAAATGAAAAGAATCAATTAAACTAAAAATTTAACAAAAAAATCCGAAATAGGTACCAACATTCTGTATCGCTTTTTAAATTTTTAGCTATAATAAAAAAATGTAGGTAATATATTATTTCTCTCAATGAAAATAATATATGTTTTCCTAGAAATTATACAGTAATAAAAAAACAGTCTAGTTAAACTATAATTTGATTACGTAATAGAGAAATGAGTATCAAGTTTTTAAATTTTCAATCATATTTAACCTTAACAGTTGGAAAGTATTTTTCTTCATTCTAACTCCTGTGTTATAGCATACGCTTTTAATTTATTAGAAAAAATTAAAATTTTCAGAACGTAATCTTTTAAAATGAAAAATTAATTAATTAAAAATTTAATAAAAAACACGAATTAGGTACCAACATTTTGTGTCGTTTTTTCAATTTTAGCCATAATTAAAAAAAAGTAGGTTATTTATTGTTTCTCTCAATGAAAATAATGTATGTTTTCCTAGAAATTATAGAGTAAAATTAAAAAACAATCTTGTTAAACTATAATTTGAAAACGTAATTGAGAAATTGGTATCAAGTTTTTAAGTTTTTAATCATATTTAACATTAACAATAGGAAAGTATGGTTCCTTATTCTAACTCCTATGTTATAGCATACACTTTTAATTTAATAGATAAAAATAAATTTTCAGAGTGTAAGCTTTTAAAATGAAAAAATCAATTAAAATATAGACTTAATAAAAAAGACCGAAATAGGTACCAACATTCTATGTTGCTTTTTCAATTTTTAGCCATAATTAAAAATATAAGTAGGAAATATATTATTTCTGTCAATGAAAATAATGCATGTTTTCCTAGAAATTATACAGTAAAAATAAAAAATAATCTAATTAAGCTATAATTTGAATACGTAATAGAAAAATGGGTATCAAGTTTTTAAAGTTTTAATCATATTTAAACTTCACAGTAGGAAAGTATTTTTCCTCATTCTAACTCTTGTGTTATAGCATACGCTTTTAATTTATTAGAAAAAAACTAAATTTTTCATAACATAAACTTTTAAAATGTAAAAATAAATTAAAATAAAAAATTAATTAAAAAGTCCAAAATAGGTACCAACATCCTATGTCGCTTTTTCATTTTTAGCCATAATTAAAAATAAAAGTAGGTAATATATTGTTTATATCAATGAAAATAATGTATGTTTTCAAGAAATTATACAGTAAAATAAAAAATAATCTAGTTAAACTGTAATTTGATACGTAATAGAAAAATGGGTATCATGTTTTAAAATTTTTAATCATATTTAACCTTAAGAGTAGAAAGTATTTTTCCTCATTCTAATTCTTGTGTTATAGCATACGCTTTTTATTTATTAGAAAAAAATAAAATTTTCAGAACGTAAACTTTTAAAATGAAAAAATCAATTAATTAAAAATTTAATAAAAAAACACGAAATAGGTACAACATTTTGAGTCGCTTTTTCAATTTTCAGCCATAATTAAAAATAAATGTAGAAAATATATTGTTTCTCACAATGAAAATAATGTATGATTTCCTTAAAATTATAAAGTAAAAGGAAAAAACAATCTAGTTAAACTATAATTTGAATACGTAATAGAGAAATGGGATTAAACTTTTTAAATTTTAAATCATATTTAAGCTCAATAGTAGGAAAGTATTTTCCTCATTCTAACTGCTGTGTTATAGCATACGCTTTTAATTTACTCGAAAAAAAAAAATTCAGAACGTAAAGTTTTAAAATAAAAGAATCAATTAAACTAAAAATTTAAAAAAAATCCAAAATAGGTACCAACATTCTGTGTCGCTTTTTTAATTTTTAGCCTAATAAAAAAATGTAGGTAATATATTATTTCTCTCAATGAAAATAATATATGTTTTCCTTAGAAATTATACAGTAAAAATAAAAACAGTCTAGTTAAACTATAATTTGATTACGTAATAGAGAAATGAGTATCAAATTTTAAATTTTAATCATATTTAACCTTAACAGTTGGAAAGTATTTTTCCTCATTCTAACTCATGTGTTATAGCATACGCTTTAATTTATTAGAAAAAATAAATTTTCAGAACGTAAACTTTTAAAATGAAAAAATCAATTAAATTAAAATTTAATAAAAAAACACGAATTAGGTACCAACATTCTGTGTCGTTTTTTCAAATTTTAGCCATAATTAAAAAAAATTTAGGTTATTTATTGTTTCTCTCAATGAAAATAATGTATGTTTTCCTAGAAATTATAGAGTAAAATAAAAAACAATCATGTTAAATTATAATTTGAATACGTAATTGAGAAATTGGTATTAAGTTTTTAAGTTTTTAATCATATTTAACATTGACAATAGGAAAGTATTTTTCCTTATTCTAACTCCTATGTTATAGCATACACTTTTAATTTATTAGATAAAAATAAATTTTTCAGAGTGTATGCTTTTAAAATGAAAAAAATCAATTAAAATATAGACTTAATAAAAAAGACCGAAATAGGTACCAACATTCTATGTTGCTTTTTCAATTTTTAGTCATAATTAAAAAATAAGTAGGAAATATATTATTTCTGTCAATGAAAATAATGTATGTTTTCCTAGAAATTATACAGTAAAAATAAAAAACAATATAATTAAGCTATAATTTGAATACGTAATAGAAAAATGGGTATCAAGTTTTTAAAGTTTTAATCATATTTAAACTTAACAGTAGGAAATATTTTTCCTCATTCTAACTCTTGTGTTATAGCATACGCTTTTAATTTATTAGAAAAAACTAAATTTTTCATAACATAAACTTTTAAAATGTAAAAAATAAATTAAATAAAAATTAATTAAAAAGTCCAAAATAGGTACCAACATTCTATGTCGCTTTTTCAATTTTTAGCAATAATTAAAAAAAAGGTAATTCATTGTCTCTTTCAATGAAAATAATGTATGTTTTCCTAGAAATTATACAGTAAAAATAAAAAATAATCTAGTTAGGCTATAATTTGAATACGTAATAGAGAAATGAGTATCAAGTTTTTAAATTTTTTATCTTATTTCTCAATTTTTAGCCATAATTAAAAATAAAAGTAGGTAATATATTGTTTATATCAATGAAAATAATGTATGTTTTCCTAGAAATTATACAGTAAAAATAAAAAACAATCTGAGTCACTTAAAATAAAAATCAATTAAAATAAAAATTTAATAAAAAAACACGAAATAAGTACCAACATTTTGAGTCACTTTTCAATTTTTAGCCATTATAAAAAATAAAAGTAGCAAATATATTGTTTCTCACAATGAAAATAATGTATATTTTACTTAAAATTATACAGTAAAAAGAAAAAATAATCTAGTTAAACCATAATTTGAATACGTAATAGAGAAATGTGTATCAAGTTTTCGTATTTAACCTTAACTGTAGGAAAGTATTTTTCCTCATTCTAACTCCAGTGTTATACCATACACTTTTAATTTATTAGAAAAAAATAAAATTTTCACAACAAAAAACTTTTAAAATGAAAAAATTAATTAAAATAAAAATTGAATAAAAAGCCCAAAATTGGTACCAATATTTTGTGTCGCTTTTTCTTTTTTTAGCCATAATAAAAATAAAAGTAGGTAATATATTATTTCTCACAATGAAAATAATGTATGTTTTCCTAGAAATTATACAGTGAAAATAAAAAATAATCTAGTTAAACTATAATTTGAATACGTAATAGAGAAATGGGAATCAAGTTTTTAAATTTTTAATCATATTTACCTTTAATAGTAGAAAAATATTTTTCCTCATTCTAACCCCTATATTATAGCATACGTTTTTCATTTATTAGAAAAAAATAAATTTTTCAGAACATAAACTTTAAAAATATAAAAAATCAATTAAAATAAAAATTTAATGAAAAAGCCTGAAACATGTATCAACATTCTGTGTCACTTCTTCAATTTTATCCCGTAATTAAAAATAAAAGTAGGTAATATATTTTGTCTCTCCATAAAAATAATGTATGTTTTCCTTAAAATTACACAGTAAAAAAAAATCGGTCTACTTTTAAAAAATTTAATCATATTTAAGCTCAATAGTAGGAAAGTATTTTTCATCATTCTAACTCGTGTGTTATAGCATACGCTTTTAATTTATTGGAAAAAAATAAAATTTTCAAAACGTAAAATTTTAAAATGAAAAAAATCAATTAAAATAAAAATTTAATAAAAAAATACGAAATAGGTACCAACATTCTGAGTCACTTTTCAATTTTTAGCCATTATAAAAAATAAAAGTAGGAAATATATTATTTCTCACAATGAAAATAATGTATGTTTTACTTAAAATTATACAGTAAAAAGAAAAAATAATCTAGTTAAACCATAATTTGAGTACGTAATAGAGAAATGTGTATCTAGTTTTCGTATTTAACCTTAACTGTAGGAAAGTATTTTTCCTCATTCTAACTCCAGTGTTATACCATACACTTTTAATTTATTAAAAAAAATAAAATTTTCAGAACAAAAACTTTTAAAATGAAAAAATCAATTAAAATAAAAATTGAATAAAAAAGCCCAAAATTGGTACCAACATTTTGTGTCGCTTTTCTTTTTTTAGCCATAATTAAAAATAAAAGTAATTAATATATTATTTCTCACAATGAAAATAATGTATGTTTTCCTAGAAATTATATAGTGAAAATAAAAAACAATCTAGTTAAACTATAATTTGAATACGTAATAGAGAAATGGGAATCAAGTTTTTAAATTTTTAATCATATTTACCTTTAACAGTAGAAAAATATTTTTTCTTATTCTAACCCCTATATTATAGCATACGTTTTTCATTTATTAGAAAAAAATAAATTTTTCAGAACATAAACTTTAAAAATATAAAAAATCAATTTACATAAAAATTTAATGAAAAAGCCTGAAACATGTACCAACATTCTGTGACACTTCTTCAATTTTAGCCCGTAATTAAAAATAAAAGTAGGTAATATATTTTGTCTCTGAATGAAAATAATGTATGTTTTCCTTAAAATTATACAGTAAAAAGAAAAATCAGTCTACTTTTAAAAAATTTAATCATATTTAAGCTCAATAGTAGGAAAGTATTTTTCGTCAATCTAACTCGTGTGTTATAGCATACGCTTTTAATTTATTGGAAAAAAATAAAATTTTCACAACGTAAACTTTTAAAATGAAAAAAATCAATTAAATTAAAAATTTAATAAAAAAATACGAAATAGGTACCTGCATTGTTATTCACCTTTTCAATTCTTAGCCATAATTAAAAATAAAAGTAGGTAATATATTGTTTCTCTCAACCAAAATAATGTATGTTTTCATTGAAATTATACAGTAAAAATAAAAACAATCAAGTTAAACTATAATTTGAATACGTTATAGAGAAATATGTGTCAAAATTTAAATTTTTAATCATATTTAACCTTAATAGTAGAAAATATTTTTCTTTATTCTAACTCCTATTTTATAGCATACACTTTTAATTTATTAGAGAAAAATAAAAATTTTCAAAATGTGAACTTTTAAAATGAAAAAAATCAATTAAAATAATAACTTAATAAAAAAGCCCGAAATAGGTACCAACATTTTGTAACGCTTTTTCAATTTTTTGCCATAATTAAAAATAAAAGTAGGTAATATGTTGTTTATCTCAATGAAAATAATGTACGTTTTCCTAGAAATTATACAATAAAAATAATAAATAATCTAGTTAAACCATAATTCGAATACGTAATAGAGAAATGGGTATCAATTTTTTAAATTTTTAATCATATTTAACCTTAATAGTAGGAAAGTATTTTTCCTCATTCTAACTCTTGTGTTATAGCATACACTTTTAATTTATTAGAAAAAACTAAATTTTTCAGAAAATAAACTTTTAAAATGTAAAATATCAAATAAAATAAAAAATTAATGAAAAAGTCCGAAATAGGTACCAACATTCTGTGTTGCTTTTTCAATTTTTAGACATAATTAAAAATAAAAGTAGGTAATATATTGTTTCTCTCTATGAAAATAATGTATGTTTTCCTTAAAATTATACAATAAAAAGAAAAAACAATCTACTTTTAAAAATTTTAATCATATTTATGCTCAATAGTAGGAAAGTATTTTTCATCATTCTAAGTCGTGTGTTATAGCATACGCTTTTAATTTAATGGAAAAAAATAAAATTTTCACAACATAAACTTTTAAAATGAAAAAAATCAATTAAAATAAAAATTTAATAAAAAAACACGAAATAGGTACCAGAATTTTGAGTCGCTTTTCAATTTTTATCCATTATAAAAAATAAAAGTAGGACATATATTGTTTCTCACAATTAAAATCATGTATATTTCCTTAAAATTATACTGTAAAAAGAAAAAATAATCTAGTTAAACCATAATTTGAATACGTAATAGAGAAATGAGTATCAAGTTTATAAATTTTTAATCGTATTTAACCTTAACAGTAGGAAAGTATTTTTCCTCATTCTAACTCCTGTGTTATAGCATACGCTTTTAACGTATTAGAAAAAAATAAATTTTTCAGAGCAAAAACTTTTAAAATGAAAAATATCAATTAAAATAAACATTGAATAAAAAAGCCAAAAATTGGTACCAACATTTTGTGTCGATTTTTCAATTTTTAGCCATAATTAGAAATAAAAGTAGATAATATATTGTTTTTCACAATAAAATAATGTATGTTTTCTTTCAAATTATACAGTAAAAAGAAAAAATAATCTAGTTAAACTATAATTTGAATACGTAATAGAAAAATGGGAATCAAGTTTTTAAATTTTTAATCATATTTACCTAAACAGTAGGAAAATATTTTCCTCATTCTAACCCTATATTATAGCATACGCTTCTAATTTATTAGAAAAAAATAATTTTTTCAGAACATAAACTTTAAAAATGTAAAAAAATCAATTAAAATAAAAATTTAATGAAAACCCCCGAAATAGGTACCAACGTTCTGTGTCACTTTTTCAATTTTTAGCCATAATTAAAAATAAAAGTATGTAATATATTGTTTTTCTCAATGAAAATAATGTATGTTTTCCTTAAAATTATACAGTAAAAAGAAAAAATAATCTAGTTAAACATAATTTGAATACGTAACAGAAAAATGGGTATCAAGTTTTTAAATTTTTAATCATATTTAACCTTAACAGTAGGAAAGTATTTTTCTTTATTCTAACTCCTGGTTATAGCATTTATTAGAAAAAAATAAACTTTCAGAACAAAAACTTTTAAAAGGAAAAAAATCAATTAAAATAAACATTGAATAAAAAAGCCCAAAATTGGTACCAACATTTTGTGTCGCTTTTTCAATTTTTAGCCATAATTAAAAATAAAAGTTGGTATAAATTGTTTTTCACAATGATAATAATGTATGTTTTCCTTAAAATTATACAGTAAAAAGAAAAAATAATCGAGTTAAACCATAATTTGAATACGTAATAGAGAAATAGGTATCAAGTTTTTAAATTTTTAATCATATTTAACTTTAACAGTAGGAAAGTATTTTTCCTTATTCTAACTCCTGGTTATAGCATACGTTTTTAATTTATAGAAAAAAATAAAATTTTCAGAACAAAAACTTTTAAAATGAAAAAAATCAATTAAAATAAACATTGAATAAAAAAGCCCAAAATTGGTAGTAACATTTTGTGTCGCTTTTTCAATTTTTAGCCATAATTAAAAATAAAAGTATGTAATATATTATTTCTCACAATGAGAACAATGTATGTTTTTCTTCAAATTATACAGTAAAAGAAAAAATAATCTAGTTAAACAATAACTTGAACACGTAATAGAAAAATGGGTATCAAGTTTTTAAATTTTTAATCGTATTTAACCTTAACAGTAGGAAAGTATTTTTCCTCATTCTAACTCCTGTGTTATAGCATACGCTTTTAATTTATTAGAAAAAAATAAATTTTTCAGAACAAAAACTTTTAAAATGAAAAAAATCAATTAAAAAAACATTGAATAAAAAAGACCAAAATTGGTACCAACATTTTGTATCGCTTTTTAAATTTTTAGCCATATTTAAAAATAAAAGTAGGTAATAAATTGTTTTTCACAATGAAAATAATGTATGTTTTCCTTCAAATTATACAGTAAAAAGAAAAAATAATCCAGTTAAACTATAATTTGAATACGTAATAGAAAATGGGAATCAAGTTTTTAAATTTTTAATCATATTTACCTTTAATAGTAGAAAAATATTTTCCTCATTCTAACCCCTATATTATAGGATACGCTTCTAATTTATTAGAAAAAAATAATTTTTTCAGAACATAAACTTTAAAAATGTAAAAAAATCAATTAAAATAAAAATTAAATGAAAAACCCAAAAATAGGTACCAACATTCTGTGTCGCTTTTTAAATTTTTAGCTATAATTAAAAATAAAAGTAGGTAATATATTGTTTCTCTCAATGAAAATAATGTATGTTTTCCTTAAAATTATACAGTAAAAATAAAAAATAATCTACTTTTAAAATTTTTAATCATATTTAAGCTCAATAGTAGGAAAGTATTTTTCATCATTCTAAGTCGTGTGTTATAGCATACGCTTTTAATTTAATAGAAAAAAATAAAATTTTCACAACATAAACTTTTAAAATGAAAAAAATCAATTAAAATAAAAAAAAACACGAAATAGGTACCAGAATTTTGAGTCGCTTTTCAATTTTTATCCATTATAAAAAATAAAAGTAGGAAATATATTGTTTCTCACAATTAAAATCATGTATATTTCCTTAAAATTATACTGTAAAAAGAAAAAATAATCTAGTTAAACCATAATTTGAATACGTAATGGAGATATGGGTATCCGATTTTAAAATTTTTAATCGTATTTAACCTTAATAGTAGGAAAGTCTTTTTCGTTATTCTAACTCTTGTGTTATAGCATACACTTTTAATTTATTAGAAAAAAATAAATTTTTCAGAACAAAAACTTTTAAAATAAAAAAAATGAATTAAAATAAACATTCAATAAAAAAGCCCAAAATTGGTACCAACATTTTGTGCGCTATTTCAATTTTTAGCCATAATTAAAAATAAAAGTGGGTAATATATTGTTTCTCACAATGAAAATAATGTATGTTTTCCTTGAAATTATACAGTGAAAATAAAAAACAATCTAGTTAAACTATAATTTGAATACGTAATAGAGAAATGAGAATCAAGTTTTTAAATTTTTAATCATATTTACCTTTAACAGTAGAAAAATATTTTTCCTCATTCGAAACCCTATATTATAGCATACGCTTTTAATTTATTGGAAAAAAATAATTTTTCAGAACATAAACTTTAAAAATGTAAAAAGTCAATTAAAATAAAAATTTATTGAAAACCCCCGAAATAGGTACCAACATTCTCTGTCATTTTTTTAATTTTTAGCCATAATTAAAAATAAAAGTAGGTAATATATTATTTCTCTCAATGAAAATAATGCATGTTTTCCTTAAAATTATACAGTAAAAAGAAAAAATAATACACTTTTAAAAATTTTAATCATATTTACGCTCAATAGTAGGAAAGTATTTTTCGTCATTCTAACTCGTGTGTTATAGCATACACTTTTAATTTATTTGAAAAACAGAAAATTTTCACAACGTAAACATTTAAAATGAAAAAAATCAATTAAAATAAAAATTTAATAAAAAAACACGAAATAGGTACCAACATTCTTAGACCTTTTTCAATTTTTAGCCATTATAAAAAATAAAAGTAGGAAATATATTGTTTCTCACAATGAAATTAATGTATGTTTTCCTTAGAATTATATAGTAAAAATAAAAAATAATCTAGTTAAACCATAATTTGAATACGTAATGGAGATATGGGTATCCGATTTTAAAATTTTTAATCGTATTTAACCTTAATAGTAGGAAAGTATTTTTCCTTATTCTAACTCTTGTGTTATAGCATACACTTTTAATTTATTAGAAAAAAATAAATTTTTCAGAACAAAAACTTTTAAAATAAAAAAAATGAATTAAAACAAACATTGAATAAAAAAGCCCAAAATTGGTACCAACATTTTGTGTCGCTTTTTCAATTTTTAGCCATAAATAAAAATAAAAGTAGGTAATATATTGTTTATCACAATGAAAATAATGTATGTTTTTCTTCAAATTCTACAGTAAAAAGAAAAAATAATCTAGTTAAACCATAATTTGAACACGTAATAGAGAAATGGGAATCAAGTTTTTAAATTTTTAATTGTATTTAACCTTAACAGTAGGATAGTATTTTTCTTCATTCTAACTCCTGTGTTATAGCATACGCTTTTCATTTATTAGAAAAAAATAAATTCTTCAGAACAAAAACTTTTAAAATGTAAAAAATCAATTAAAATAAACATTGAATAAAAAAGCCCAAAATTGGTACCAACATTTTGTGTCGCTTTTTCAATTTTTAGCCATAAATAAAAATAAAAGTAGGTAATATATTGTTTATCACAATGAAAATAATGTATGTTTTTCTTCAAATTCTACAGTAAAAAGAAAAAATAATCTACTTTTAAATTTTTTAATCATATTTAAGCTCAATAGTATGAAAGTATTTTTCGTCATTCTAACTCGTGTGTTATAGCATACACTTTTAATTTATTAGAAAAAAATAAAATTTTCACAACATATACTTTTAAAAAGAAAAAAAATCAATTAAAATAAAAATTTAATAAAAAAACACGAAATAGGTACCAGCATTCTAAGACGCTTTTCAATTTTTAGCCATTGTAAAAAATAAAAGTAGGAAATATATTATTTCTAACAATGAAAATAATGTATGTTTTCCTTAAAATTATATAGTAAAAATAAAAAATAATCTAGTTAAACCATAATTTGAATACGTAATGGATATATGGGTATCAGGTTTTAAAAATTTTAATCGTATTTAATCTTCACAGTAGGAAAGTATTTTTCCTTATTCTAACTTCTGTGTTGTAGGATACGTTTTTAATTTATTAGAAAAAAATAAATTTTTCAGAACAAAAACTTTTAAAATGAAAAAAATCAATTAAAATAAACATTGAATAAAAAAGCCCAAAATTGGTACCAACATTTTGTGTCGCTTTTTCAATTTTTAGCCATAATTAAAAATAAAAGTAGGTAATATATTGTTTCTCACAATGAAATTAATGTATGTTTTACTTAAAATTATATAGTAAAAATAAAAAATAATCTAGTTAAACCATAATTTGAATACGTAATGGAGGTATGGGTATCCGATTTTAAAAATTTTAATCGTATTTAACCTTAATAGTAGGAAAGTATTTTTCCTTATTCTAACTCTTGTGTTATAGCATACGCTTTTAATTTAATATAAAAAAATAAATTTTTCAGAACAAAACTTTTAAAATAAAAAAAATGAATTAAAATAAACATTCAATAAAAAAGCCCAAAATTGGTACCAACATTTTGTGTCGCTTTTTTAATTTTTAGCCATAAATAAAAATAAAAGTAGGTAATATATTGTTTATCACAATGAAAATAATGTATGTTCTTCTTCAAATTATACAGTAAAAAGAAAAATAATCTAGTTAAACCATAATTTGAACACGTAATAGAGAAATGGGTATCAAGTTTTTAAATTTTTAATTGTATTTAACCTTAACAGTAGGATAGTATTTTTCCTCATTCTAACTCCTGTGTTATAGCATACGCTTTTAATTTATTAGAAGAAAATAAATTTTTCAGAACAAAAACTTTTAAAATGTAAAAATAAATTAAAATAAACATTGAATAAAAAGCCCAAAATTGGTACCAACATTTTATGTCGTTTTTTCAAATTTTAGCCATAATTAAAAATAAAAGTAGGTAATATATTGTTTCTCACAATGAAAATAATGTATGTTTTCCTTGAAATTATACAGTGAAAATAAAAAACAATCTAGTTAAACTGTAATTTGAATACGTAATAGAGAAATGGGAATCAAGTTTTAATTTTTAATCATATTTACCTTTAATAGTAGAAAAATATTTTTCCTCATTCAAAACCCTATATTATAGCATACGCTTTTAATTTATTGGAAAAAAATAATTTTTTCAGAACATAAACTTTAAAATTGAAAAAGTCAATGAAAATAAAAATTTATTCAAAAACCCAAAATAAGTACCAACATTCTATGTCGTTTTTTTAATTTTTAGCCATAATTAAAAATAAAGGTAGGTAATATATTATTTTTCTCAATGAAAATAATGTATGTTTTTCTTAAAATTATACAGTAAAAAGAAAAAATAATGTACTTTTAAATTTTGTAATCATAGTAGGAAAGTATTTTTCGTCATTCTAAGTCGTGTGTTATAGCATACGCTTTTCATTTAATGAAAAAAAATAAAATTTTCACAACGTAAACTTTTAAAATGAAAAAAATCAATTAAAATAAAAATTTAATAAAAAAACACGAAATAGGTACCAACATTTTGAGTCGTTTTTTAATTTTTATCCATTATAAAAAATAAAAGTAGGAAATATATTGTTTATCACAATTAAAATCATGTCTATTTCCTTAAAATTATACAGTAAAAAGAAAAATAATCTAGTTAAACCATAATTTGAATACGTAATAGAGAAATGGGTATCAAGTTTTTAAATTTTAATCGTATTTAACCTTAACAGTAGGAAAGTATTTTTCCTCATTCTAACTCCTGTGTTATAGCACACGCTTTTAATTTATTAGAAAAAAATAAATTTTTCAGAACAAAAACTTTTAAAATGAAAAAAATCAATTAAAAAAACCATTGAATAAAAAAGACCAAAATTGGTACCAACATTTTGTATCGCTTTGTCAATTTTTAGCCATAATTAAAAATAAAAGTAGGTAATATATTGTTTCTCACAATGAAAATAATGTATGTTTTTCTTCAAATTATACAGTAAAAAGAAAAAATAATCTAGTTAAACCATAACTAGAACACGTAATAGAGAAATGGGTATCAAGTTTTTAAATTTTTAATAGTATTTAACCTTAACAGTAGGAAAGTATTTTCCCTCATTCTAACTCATGTGTTATAGTATACGCTTTTAATTTATTAGAAAAAAATAAATTTTTCAGAACAAAAACTTTTACAATGAAAAAAATCAATTAAAATAAAAATTAAATAAAAAAGCCCGAAATTGGTACCAATATTTGTGTCGCTTTTTCAATTTTTAGCCATAATTAAAAATAAAAGTGAGTAATATATTGTTTCTCACAATGAAAATAATGTATGTTTTCCTTGATATTATATAGTGAAAAAAAAAATAATCTATTTTTAAATTTTGTAATCATATTTAAGCTCAATAGTAGGAAAGTATTTTTCGTCATTCTAAGTCGTGTGTTATAGCATACCCTTTTAATTTATTGAAAAAAAATAAAATTTTCACAACGTAAACTTTTAAAATGAAAAAAATCAATTAAAATAAAAATTTAATAAAAAAACATGAAATAGGTACCAACATTTTGAGTCGCTTTTCCATTTTTATCCATTATAAAAAATAAAAGTAGGAAATATATTGTTTATCACAATTAAAATCATGTATATTTCCTTAAAATTATACAGTAAAAAGAAAAAATAATCTAGTTAAACCATAATTTGAATACGTAATAGAGAAATGGGTATCAAGTTTTTAAATTTTTAATCGTATTTAACCTTAACAGTAGGAAAGTATTTTTCCTCATTCTAACTCCTGTGTTATAGCACATGCTTTTAATTTATTAGAAAAAAATAAAATTTTCAGAACAAAAACTTTTAAAATGAAAAAAATCAATTAAAATAAACATTGAATAAAAAAGCCAAAAATTGGTACCAACATTTTGTGTCGCTTTTTCAATTTTTAGCCATAAATAAAAATAAAAGTAGGTAATATATTGTTTCTCACAATGAAAATAATATATGTTTTGCTTGAAATTATACAGTGAAAATAAAAAATAATCTAGTTAAACTATAATTTGAATACGTAATAGAGAAATGAGAATCAAGTTTTTAAATTTTTAATCATATTTACCTTTAACAGTAGAAAAATATTTTTCCTCATTCTAAACCCTATATTATAACATACGCTTCTAATTTATTAGAAAAAAATAATTTTTCTGAACATAAACTTTAAAAATGTAAAGAGTCAATTAAAATAAAAATTTAATGAAAAACCTCGAAATAGGTACCAACATTCTATGTCGCTTTTTCAATTTTTAGCCATAATTAAAAATAAAAGTGGGTAATATATTATTTTTCACAATGAAAATAATGTATGTTTTCCTTGAAATTATACAGTGAAAATAAAAAACAATCTAGCTAAACTATAATTTGAATACGTAAAAGAGAAATGGGAATCAAGTTTTTAAATTTTTAATCATATTTACCTTTAACAGTATCATTCTAACCCCTATATTATAGGATACGCTTTTAATTTATTAAAAATAAATAAATTTTTCAGAATATAAACTTTAAAAATGTAAAAAATCAATTAAAATAAAAATTTAATGAAAAACCCCGAAATAGGTACCAACATTCTGTTTCGCTTTTTTAATTTTTAGCCATAATTAAAAATAAAATAGGTAATATATTATATCTCTCAATGAAAATAATGTATGTTTTCCTTAAAATTATACAATAAAAAGAAAGAACAATCTACTTTTAAATTTTTTAATCATATTTAAGTTCAATAGTAGGAAAGTATGTTTCGTCATTCTAAGTTGTGTGTTATAAAATTTTCATTGGAAAAAAATAAAATTTTCACAACCTAAACTTTTAAAATGAAAAAAATCACTTAAAATAAAAATTCAATAACAAACACGAAATAGGTACCAGCATTTTGAGTCCATTTTCAAATTTTATCCATTATAAAAAATAAAAGTAGAAAATATATTGTTTCTCACAATGAAAATCATATATTTTTTCCTTAAAATTATACAGTAAAAAGAAAAAATAATCTAGTTAAACTATAATTTGAATACGTAATAGAGAAATGGGTATCAGGTTTTTTAAATTTTAATCGTATTTAACCTTCACATTAGGAAATTTATTTTTCTCGTTCTAATTCCTGTGTTATAGCATACTCTTTTAATTTATTTGAAAAAAAAACTTTTCAGAACAAAAACTTTTAAAATGAAAAAAATCAATTAAAATAAACATTGAATAAAATAGCCGAAAATTGGTACCAATAATTTGTGTCGCTTTTTTAATTTTTAGCCATAATTAAAAAAAGTGGGTAATATATTTTTTCTCACAATGAAAATAATGTATGTTTTCCTTGATATTATACAGTGAAAAGAAAAAATAATCTATTTTTAAATTTTGTAATCATATTTAAGCTTAATAGTAGGAAAGTATTTTTCGTCATTCTAAGTCGTGTGTTATAGCATACGCTTTTAATTTATTGAAAAAAAATAAAATTTTCACAACATAAACTTTTAAAATGAAAAAAATCAATTAAAATTAAAATTTAATCAAAAAACACGTAATAGGTACCAGAATTCTGAGTCGCTTTTCAATTTTTAGCCATTATAAAAAATAAAAATTGGATATACATAGTTTCTCACAAAGAAAATCATGTATGTTTTCCTTAAAATTATACAGTAAAAAGAAAAAATAATCTAATTAAACTATAATTTGAATACGTAATAGAGAAATGGGTATCAAGTTTTTAAATTTTTAATCATATTTAAACTTAACAGTAGGAAAGTATTTTTCCTCATTCTAACTCCTGGGTTATAGCATACACTTTTAATTTATTAGGAAAAAATAAATTTTTCAGAACAAAAACTTTTAAAATGAAAAAAATCAATTAAAATAAACATTGAATAAAAAAGCCCAAAATTGTACCAACATTTTGTGTTGCTTTTTCAATTTTTAGCCATAATTAAAAATAAAAGTAGGTAATATATTGTTTCCCACAATGAAAATAACGTATGTTTTCCTTGAAATTATACAGTGAAAATAAAAAATAATCTAGTTAAATTATAACTTGAACACGTAATAGAGAAATGTGTATCAAGTTTTTAAATTTTTAATCGTATTTAACCTTAACAGTAGGAAAGTATTTTTCATCATTCTAACTCCTGTGTTATAGCATACGCTTTTAATTTATTAGAAAAAAATAAAATTTTCAGAACAAAAACTTTTAAAATGAAAAAAATCAATTAAAATAAACATTGAATAAAAAAGCCCAAAATTGGCACCAATATTTTGTGTCGCTTTTTTAATTTTTAGCCATAATTAAAAATAAAAGTAGGTCATATATTGTTTTTCACAATGAAAATAATGTATGTTTTCCTTAATATTATAAAGTAAAAAGAAAAAACAATCTACTTTTAAATTTTTTAATCATATTTAAGCTCAATAATAGGAAAGTATTTTTCGTCATTCTAAGTCGTGTGTTATAGCAAACGCTTTTAATTTAATGAAAAAAATAAAATTTTCACAACGTAAACTTTTAAAAAAAAAAATCAATTAAAATAAAAATTTAATAAAAAAACACGAAATAGGTACCAGCATTTAGTGTCGCTTTTCAATTTTTATCCATTATAAAAATAAAAGTAGGAAATATATTGTTTCTCACAATGAAAATAATGTATGTTTTCCTTAAATTATATAGTAAAAATAACAAATAATCTAGTTAAACCATAATTTGAATACGTAATAGAGAAATGGGTATCAGGTTTTTAAATTTTTAATCGTATTTAACCTTAACTGTAGGAAAGTATTTTTCCTCATTCTAACTCCTGTGTTATAGCATACGTTTTTAATTTATTAGAAAAAAATAAAATTTTCAGAACAAAAACTTTTAAAATGAAAAAAATCAATTAAAATAAACATTGAATAAAAAAGCCCAAATTGGTACCAATATTTTGTGTCGCTTTTTCAATTTTTAGCCATAATTAAAAATAAAAGTAGGTAATATATTGTTTTCACAATGAAAATAATGTATGTTTTCCTTAATATTATACAGTAAAAAAAAAATAATCTACTTTAAAACTTTTAATCATATTTAAGCTCAATAATAGGAAAGTATTTTTCGTCATTTTAAGTCGTGTGTTATAGCATACGCTTTTAATTTAATGAAAAAAAAATAAAATTTTCAAAATGTAAACTTTTAAAATAAAAAGAATCAATTAAAATAAAAATTTAATAAAAAACACGAAATAGGTACCAGCATTTGAATCGCTTTTCAATTTTTATGCATTATAAAAAAATAAAAGTAGAAATATATTGTTTCGCACAATGAAAATAATGTATGTTTCCTTAAAATTATATAGTAAAAAGAAAAAATATTCTAGTTAAACCGTAATTTGAATACGTAATGGAGATATGGGTATTAGGTTTTAAAATTTTTAATCGTATTTAACCTTAACAGTAGGAAAGTATTTTTCCTTATTCTAACTCCTGTGTTATAGCATACGCTTTTAATTTATTAGAAAAAAATAAATTTTTCAGAACAAAACTTTTAAAATAAAAAAAATCAATTAAAATAAACATTGAATAAAAAAGCCCAAAATTGGTACCAACATTTTGTGTTGCTTTTTCAAATTTTATCCATAATTAAAAATAAAAGTGGGTAATATATTATTTTTCACAATGAAAATAATGTATGTTTTCCTTGAAATTATACAGTGAAAATAAAAAACAATCTAGCTAAACTATAATTTGAATACGTAAAAGAGAAATGAGAATCAAGTTTTTAAATTTTTAATCATATTTACCATTAACAGAAGAAAATTATTTTCCTCATTCGAAACCCTTTACTATAGCATACGCTTTTAATTTATTGTAAAAAAATAATTTTTTCAGAACATAAACTTTAAAAATGTAAAAAGTCAATTAAAATAAAAATTTATTGAAAAACCCCAAAATAGGTACCAACATTCTATGTCATTTTTTTAATTTTTAGCCATAATTAAAAATAAAAGTAGGCAATATATTATTTCTCTCAATGAAAATAATGTATGTTTTCCTTAAAATTATAAAGTAAAAAGAAAAAATAATCTATTTTTAAATTTTGTAATCATATTTAAGCTCAATAGTAGGAAAGTATTTTTCGTCATTCTAAGTCGTGTGTTATAGCATACGCTTTTAATTTATTGAAAAAAAATAAAATTTTCACAACGTAAACTTTTAAAATGAAAAAAATCAATTAAAATAAAAATTTAATAAAAAAACATGAAATAGGTACCAGCATTTTGAGTCGCTTTTCCATTTTTATCCATTATAAAAAATAAAAGTAGGAAATATTGTTTATCACAATTAAAATCATGTATATTTCCTTAAAATTATACAGTAAAAAGAAAAAATAATCTAGTTAAACCATAATTTGAATACGTAATAGAGAAATGGGTATCAAGTTTTTAAATTTTTAATCGTATTTAACCTTAACAGTAGGAAAGTATTTTTCCTCATTCTAACTCCTGTGTTATAGCACATGCTTTTAATTTATTAGAAAAAAATAAAATTTTCAGAACAAAAACTTTTAAAATGAAAAAAATCAATTAAAATAAACATTGAATAAAAAAGCCCAAAAATGGTACCAACATTCTGTGTCGCTTTTTCAATTTTTAGCCATAATTAAAAATAAAAGTAGGTAATATATTATTTCTCACAATGAAAATAATGTATGTTTCCTTCAAATTATACAGTAAAAAAAAAAAATAATCTAGTTAAACCATAATTTGAACACGTAAAAGAGAAATGGGTATCAAATTTTTAAATTTTTAATCGTATTTAACCTTAACAGTAGGAATTATTTTTCCTCATTCTAACTCCTGTGTTATAGCATACGCTTTTAATTTATTAGAAAAAATAAAATTTTCAAAACAAAAACTTTTAAAATGAAAAAAATCAATTAAAATAAACATTGAATAAAATAGCCAAAAATTGGTACCAATAATTTGTGTCGCTTTTTTAATTTTTAGCCATAATTAAAAAAAAAGTGGGTAATATATTGTTTCTCACAATGAAAATAATGTATGTTTTCCTTGATATTATATAGTGAAAAGAAAAAATAATCTATTTTTAAATTTTGTAATCATATTTAAGCTTAATAGTAGGAAAGTATTTTTCGTCATTCTAAGTCGTGTGTTATAGCATACGCTTTTAATTTATTGAAAAAAAATAAAATTTTCACAACATAAACTTTTAAAATGAAAATAAATGTATGTTTTCCTTAAAATTATACAGTGAAAAGAAAAAACAATTTAGTTAACTATAATTTGAATACGTAACAGAGAAATGGGAATCAAGTTTTTAAATTTTTAATCATATTTACCTTTAACAGTAGAAAAATATTTTTCCTCATTTTAACCCCTATATTATAGCATACGCTTTTAATTTATTAAAAATAAATAATTTTTTCTAAATATAAACTTTAAAAATGTAAAAAATCAATTAAAATAAAAATTTAATGAAAAACCCCGAAACAGGTACCAACATTCTGTTTCACTTTTTTAATTTTTAGCCATAATTAAAAATAAAAGTAGGTAATATATTATTTCTCTCAATGAAAATAATGTATGTTTTCCTTAAGATTATACAGTAAAAAGAAAGAACAATCTACTTTTAAATTTTTTAATCATATTTAAGTTCAATAGTAGGAAAGTATTTTTCGTCATTCTAAGTTGTGTGTTATAAAATTTTCATTGGAAAAAAATAAAATTTTCACAACGTAAACTTTTAAAATGAAAAAAATCAATTAAAATAAAAATTTAATAAAAAAAACACGAAATAGGTACCAGCATTTTGAGTCCATTTTCAAATTTTATCCATTATAAAAAATAAAAGTAGGAAATATATTATTTCTCACAATGAAAATCATATATGTTTTCCTTAAAATTATACAGTAAAAAGAAAAAATAATCTAGTTAAACCATAATTTGAATACGTAATAGAGAAATGGGTATCAAATTTTTAAAATTTTAATCGTATTTAACCTTAACTGTAGGAAATTATGTTTCCTCATTCTAACTCCTGTGTTATAGCATACACTTTTAATTTATTAGAAAAAAATAAAATTTTCAGAACAAAAACTTTTAAAATGAAAAAAATCAATTAAAATTAAAATTTAACAAAAAAGCCCAAAATTGGAACTAATATTCTATGTCGCTTTTTCAAATTTTAGCCATAATTAAAAAAAGTAGGTAATTTATTGTTTCTCTCAATGAAAATAATGTATGTTTTCTTAGAAATTATAGAGTAAAAATAAAAAAAAAAATCTACTTAAACTATAATTTGAATACGTAATAGAAAAATGGGTATCAAGTTTTTCAGTTTTTAATCATATTTAACCTTAACAGTAAGAAAATATTTTCCTCATTCTAACTCCTGTGTTATAGCATACGCTTTTAATTTATTAGAAAAAAATAAAATTTTCACAATGTAAACTTTTAGAATGAAAAAATCAACTAAAATAAAAATTTAATAAAAAAGCCCGAAATAGGTTCCAACATTCTGTGTCGCTTTTTCAATTTTTAGCTACAATTAAAAAAAAGTATGTGATTTATTATTTCTCTCAATGAAAATAATATCTGTTTTCCTAGAAATTATAGAGTAAAAATAAGAAATAATCTAGTTAAACTATAAATTGATACGTAATAGAGAAATGGGTATCAAATTTAAAATTTTTAATCAAATGTAAGCTCAATAGTAGGAATGTATTTTTCCACATTCCGACTCGTGTGTTATAGCATACGCTTTTAATTTATTAGAAAAATATAAAAATTTTAGAACGTAAACTTTTAAAATGAAAAAAATCAATTAAAATAAAAATTTAACCAAAAAGCCCGAAATTGGTTCCAACATTCTGTGTCGCTTTTTCAAATTTTAGCTATAATTAAAAAAAATGTATGTAATTTATTATTTCTCTCAATGAAAATAATGTATACTTTCCTAGAAATTATAGAGTAAAAATAAAAAACAATCTAGTTAAACTATAAATTGAATCCGTAATAGAGAAATGGGTATCAAGTTTAAAATTTTTTAATCATATTTAAGGTCAATAGTAGAAAAGTATTTTTCCTCATTCTAACTCATGTGTTATAGCATACGCTTTTAATTTAGTAGAAAAAAATAAAATTTTCAGAACGCAAACTTTTAAAATGAAAAAAATCAATTAAAATAGAAATTTAATTAAAAAAACCCAAAATACGTACCAACATTCTGTGTTGCTTTTTCAATTTTTAGCCATAATTAAAAATAAAAGTAGGTAATTTATTATTTCTCTCAATAAAAATAATGTAAGTTTTCCAAGAAATTATAGAGTAAAAATAAAAAATAATTTAGTTAAACAATAATTTGAATACGTTATAGAGAAATGGGTATTAACTTTTTAAAATTTTAATCATATTTAAGCTTAATAGTATGAAAGTATTTTTCCTCATTTTAATATCTGTGTTATAGCATACACTTTTAATTTATTAGAAAAAAATAAAATTTTCAGAACGTAAACTTTTAAAATGAAAAAAATCAAGTAAAATAAAAATTTAACCAAAAAGCCCGAAATAGGTACCAATATTCTGTGTCACTTTTCCAATTATTAGCCATCATTAAAAAAAGGTAATTTATTATTTTCTCTCAATGAAAATAATGTATGTTTTCCTAGAAATTATAGAGTAAAAATAAAAATAATCTAGTTAAACTATAATTTGAATACGTTATAGAAAAATGGGTATCAAGTTTTTAAAAATTTTAATCATATTTAAGCTTAATAGTATGAAAGTATTTTTCCTCATTCTAACTCCTATTTTATAGCATACACTTTTAATTTATTAGAAAAAAATAAAAATTTCATAACGTAAACTTTTAATATGAAAAAAATCAATTAAAATAAAAATTTAATAAAAAAGTTCAAAATAGGTAACAACATTCTGTGTCGTTTTTTCAATTCTTAGCCATAATTAAAAATAAAAGTAAGTAATATATTGTTTCTCTCAATGAAAATATTGTATGTTTTCATTTAAATTATACAATTAAAATAAAAATAATTTAGTTAAACTATAATTTGAATACGAAATAGAGAAATCGGTATCAAGTTTTTAAAGTTTTAATCATATTTAACCTTAATAGTAGGAAAGTATTTTTCTCATTGTAACTCCTGTGTTATAGCATACCCATTTAATTTATTAGAAAAAAATAAATTGTTTAGAACATAAACTTTTAAAATGAAAAAATTAATTAAAATAAAAATTTAACAAAAAGCCCAAAATTGGTACCAACATTCTATGTCGCTTTTTCATTTTTTAGCCATAATTAAAAAAAAAAGTAGGTAATTTATCATTTATCTCAATGAAAATAATGTATATTTTCTTAGAAATTATAGAGAAAAAATAAAAAACAATCTACTTAAACTATGATTTGAATACGTAATAGAGAAATGAGTATCAAGTTTTTAAGTTTTTAATCATATTTAACCTTAATAGTAGGAAAGTATTTTTCCTCATTCTAACTCTTGGGTTATAGCATACGCTTTTAATTTATTAGAAAAAAATAAAATTTTCACAATGTAAACTTTTAAAATGAAAAAAATCAACTAATATAAAAATTAATAAAAAACCCGAAATAGGTACCTACATTATGTGTCACTTTTTTAATTTTTAGCCATAGTTAAAAATAAAAGTTGGTAATATATTGTTTTTGTCAAGGAAAATAATATATGTTTTCCTAGAAATTATACAATAAAAATAAAAAATAATCTACTTAAACTATAATTTGAATAGATAATAGAGAAATGAGTATCAAGTTTTTAAGTTTTTAATCATATTTAACCTTAACAGTAGGAAAATATTTTTCCTCATTCTAACTCCTGTGTTATAGCATACACTTTTAATTTATTAGAAAAAATAAAATCTTCACAATGCAAACTTTTAAAATAAAAAAAATCAACTAAAAGTAAAAATCTAATAAAAAAGCCCGAAATAGGTACCTACATTCTGTGTCACTTTTTCAATATTTACACATAGTTAAAAATAAAAGTAGGTAATATATTATTTTTATCAATGAAAATAATGTATATTTTTCTAGAAATTATACAGTAAAAATAAAAAACAATATATTTAAACTATAATTTGAATACGTAATAGAGAAATGTGTATCAAGTTTTTAAATTTTGAATTATATTTAACTTTAATAGTAGAAAAATATTTTTTCTCTTTCTAACTCCTGTGTCATAGCATAAGCTTTTAATTTATTAGAAAAAAATAAAATTTTCAGAATGTAAACTTTTAAAATGAAAAAAATCAAGTAAAATAAAAATATAATAAAAAAGTCCAAAATAAGTACCAACATTCTATGTCGGTTTTTCAATTCTTAGCCATAATTAAAAATATATATAGGTATCATATTGTTTCTTTCAATGAAAATAATGTATGTTTTCCTAGAAATTATAGAGAAAAATAAAAAATAATCTACTTAAACTATAATTTGAATACGTAATAGAGAAATGGGTATCAAGTTTTTAAGTTTTTAATCATATTTAAGCTCAATAGTAGGAAAATATTTTTTCTCATTCTAACTCCTGTGTTATAGCATATATTTTTAATTTATTACAAAAAAATAAAATTTTCACAATGTAAACTTTTAAAATGAAAAAAATCAATTAAAATAAAAATTTAATAAAAAACCCCGAAATAGATACCTACATTATGTGACTCTTTTTCAATTTGTAGCCGTAGTTAAAAATAAAAGTAGGTAATATATTATTTCTTTCAATGAAAATAATGTATGTTTTCTTTAAAATTATACAGTAAAAAGAAAAAAACAATCAAGTTAAACAATAATTTGAATACGTAATGGAGAAATGTGTATCAAGTTTTTAAATTTTTAATTATATTTAACTTTAACAGTAGGAAATTATTTTTTTGCATTCTAACTCATGTGTTATAACATAAGCTTTTAATTTATTAGAAAAAAATAAATTTTTCAGAACGTAAACTTTTAAAATGAAAAAAATCAATTAAAATAAAAACTTAATAAAAAAATCCGAAATAGGTACCAACATTTTGTGTCACTTTTTCAATTCTTAGCCATAATTAAAAATAAAAGTAGGTAATATATTGTTTCTCTCAATGAAAATAATGTAAATTATACAGTAAAAATAAAAAAATAATCTACTTAAATTATAATTTGAATACGTAATAGAGAAATGGGTATCAAGTTTTTAAATTTTTAATCATATTTAAGCATAATAGTACGAAAGTTTTTTTTCTTATTCTAACTCTTGTGTTATAGCATACACTTTTAATGTATTAATTTTTTTTCAGAACGTAAACTTTTAAAATGAAAAAAATCAAGTAAAATAAAAATTTAATAAAAAAGTCCAAAATAGGTACCAACATTCTATGTTGGTTTTTCAATTCTTAGCCATAATTAAAAATAAAAATAGGTAATATATTGTTGCTTTCAATGAAAATAATATATGTTTTTCTTGAAATTATAGAGTAAAAATAAAAAATAATCTAGTTGGGTTTAGGGTTTATGGTTTATGATTTAAGGTTTAGGGTTTAGGGTTTAGGGTTTAGGGTTTTAGGGTTTAGGGTTTAGTTTTTTTTTAAATAAAAACACCCAAGCATGGGCGGGGAGTTAAGGCAATGACTCCCAACCTGTGTATAGATAACACCAAATATGTAGTACACAAAGTTTTACAAAAGTGATCAAAAGTAAAACTAGAAGTACTACTTCTTTACAAAATGCTCGACACATGATATCAAACCAACTGTACAATCACTATGCACAAAATTAAACTAATCTAAAAGATGGCATATCTTGTTGATCCATTCTAAGTAACCCAATGATTGGTCCCGAGAGTTGGTGTGCAGTGAATACCATGGATGTTTGTTTAGAACATGCTTCATTGGCTAAAAAATCAGCAACTTTGTTTCCTTCTCTAAAGATGTGTGACATAGACATATTCATGTGACTCAAAATGTATTTACTTTTATCCAACATTTCCTGTAGTCTCCAATGCCCCCCTGTGTTAGATGAAATAAGGTTAATTACAACTTGAGCATCAACTTCAATCCACAAATTAGTGATTCCTTGTTCTCTAGCTAATTCAAGTCCCTAGTGAGAGCGAAGATTTCAGCATATGTGTTGTTTCGATTTCAAATATAATCGTGATATGCTAAAATCGCCTTGCCAAGATGATCTCTTATGACTCTCCCTGCCCCTGCTTTGCCTGTTTCCTTTTTGGCCGCACCATTAGTGTTGAGTTTGAACCATCCTTCTTGCGGCTTTCTCCAAAGAACCTGCTGTACCTTCTTAGTTTTTTCCAATGAAAAGTGAAGATCCAGTTTTGTTGCAACAGCCATGTCACCTCGCCACAACTTCCTATCAAGTTTCCTGCATTTGAAAAGACAAAAAATATGATTATAAATGTTCCAAATAACTCGTTGCGCATGAAAGCATTTGTCTCTATATTTAGCATTATTTATCTCTGTCCACAAAAACCAGAAAATAAGAAGTGGAATGATGGTGCAGATGTGATTAGGTTGGGCATAAGGTGTGGAAAGTTTCCAATATTGGAAGAAAAGAATCGGGTTTTCAATTTGGGGTTTTTGAATGCCAAAGAGCTTGGTGAAATGTTCTCAGACAGCCCCTGCTTGGTCCCCAAGATAAAAAGATGTTGTACGGATTCCACCGATGAGCAGTAGCATTTAGAAGCTAGTGCAAAACCTTTCCCTTGAATCCTGGTATCAACCGGTATCCAGTTATTAGTAAGTCGCCAAAAAAATATTGACATAGTGGGAGTGAATTGAGAGCACTAGAAATTGCCCAAAAGCTATCTTTTAGTTTTGCTTTCACGAATGAAATCCCAAGCTGAAGAGTTGCAGCAATTGTAGCTTCACCAATCCAGTGGTCCTGCCAAAAAAATATTTGACCATCCCCTAGGGTCCAAAATGTGTTGTCCTGAACCTGCTGTCTCACTTTGCACATGCATTTTCTAAGTCGCGCTATCATGAACCGAGACTTTGACAGCTCTAGGGAATATGCAGCCACATTATTTTTGTTGCATGAATGCTGCCCAAAGAGAGGATAAAGATCTAAATCTCCACCAAAGTTTAAGTGAAAAAGCTTGAACCATATCAATAGTTTTTCTAACCCCAGACCTCATTCGATAATTGGTTGGTAAATGTTATCCCAAGAAACCCAGTGCATTTTTCTATGTTCACCATAGGTGCCCCAAAAAAATCTTGCCATAATCTGATCAATGTTGTGGAGGACCACTTTAGGTGGTTGAGTGACTTGCAAGAGGTAGAGCGGCATTGAGGATAGGGTGCTTTTGATTAATGCCAATCTGCCTCCATGCGATAATGTAGATTTTTCCCATCCTTGTAACTTCTTTCTCATTTTGCAGATAAGGTCCTGGAAGAGAGAGTATTTTTTGTTACCCTTGTAGAGAGGAGCTCCCAAGTATGTCACAAGAAGATGCTTGAATGAAAATCCAGTGATATTTTGCAGCCTTTGAACCGTAAGGTTTGAGCTTCTCTTGTGAAGAATGAAAGAGCTTTTATCATTGTTAATGAGTTGTCCTGATGCTGTGCAATAATGCCTTAAGAATTCCATGATTCCCCAAAGCCCCTTTTTATTGTTGTTAGTGAAGATAATAATAACTATACATCTAAAATTAAAGCTAAATCTGTATAATATGAACGAGAGTTAAGTCTGGGTTGAAGATCTGAATGAAGAAAGTTCCAACTGATCAACTCTAAGAAGTCCTATGATCTGTCCTGAGAGGTGTTGTGGTTTGAGTACTCTGGAAGCTCGCCTTGTGCAAGCTTTATTTGCTAAAAAATCAGCAATCGTATTTTCTTCTCTGTAGATGTGTGTTATAATGGTGTCCATATATCACATGATATATTTACTCTTAGCAAGCATTTCCTGTAGTCTCCAATGTCTAGAGGACAAAGATGATATAAGGTGTATGAGTGATTGTGTGTCAAGTTTAATCCAAAGTTTAGGGTTTAGGGTTTAGGGTTCAGGGTTCAGGGTTTAGGGTTTAGGGTTCAGGGTTTAGGGTTTAGGGTTTAGGGTTTAGGGTTCAGGGTTTAGGATTTAGGGTTCAGTTTAGGGTTTGGGGTTTGGGGTTAGGGTTTAGGGTTTAGGGTTCAGGGTTTAGGGTTTAGGGTTTTTTTAATCAAAAACACCCACTAATAGGTGGGGTAAAGGCGGTGACCCCAACCCATGTATATATGAATATGCGGAAGCAGTACACAAAGTTTTACCAAAACGAGAAATAAAACTAGGAGTAGTACTCCTTTACAAAGCGCTAACTTCGAGTAAAAAATGAAAGTTGAAAGGTGAGGTGCTGCTGTACAATCCCAAAAGCTGAATGTCATGTAAGTCTGAAAGATCGTATATCGAGTCGGTCAACTCTAAGTAATCCAATGATCGGACCTGATAGCTGATATGGTAATAAAATCCGTGAGGTTTGGGTCATACATGCTTCATTTGCGAGAAAGTCTGCAACTTTGTTTCCTTCGCTAAAAATGTGTGTGATGTTAGTGTTCATTTGCCGTATGATGTATTTACTTTTAACCAATATTTCTTGTAGCCTTGATGTGGAAAAAAGATTAATGACTGCTTGAGCATCGACTTCAATCCATAAATTGCCAATCCCATGTTCTTTAGCCAATTCAAGTCCTCTAGTAATTGCAAAAATTTCTGCATACATACTGTTTTGATTTCCAATGTAATCGTAGTATGCCAAAATAACATTTCCAGAATGATCTCTTATGATACCCCCTGCCCCAGCCTGTCTTATATCACCTTTAGCAGCACCATTTGTGTTAAGCTTGAACTATCCATCATGTGGCTTTCTCCAAAGGACCTGTTGAGCCTTCTTAACTTTGACTGTTGGAAAGTGAAAATCAAGTTTTTTTGCAATTTCCATATCACATCGCCACTGCATCCTATTGAATTTCCTGCATTTAAAGAGACAAAAAAGATGGTTATAAATTTTCAAAATAACTCTATGAGCACTGAATCCTTTATTTCTATATTTGGCGTTGTTTCTCTCTATCCACAAAAACCAAAAGGTGAAAGGGGAATGAGGATTCGGATGTGTGTGGGATGGGAGTAAGGTGTGGAAAGTTTCCAATATTGGAAGAGGAGAATGGGATTGTTAGTATGAGGATGTTTGATGTTGAAAAGGTTGGAAAAATGCTCCCAAATTGCCTGCGCTTGAGCACCCAAGATAAGGAGATGAGATATGGATTCCATTGATGAGGCACAGCAGTGACATTTAGAGGCCAGCGCAAATCCTTTCCTTTGAAGTCTAGTATCAACAGGGATCCAATTGTTTGTGAGCCTCCAAAAAAATATAGACATGGTAGGAGTAAAATGAGAGCCCCAAAAGTTTTCAAGAAGTTGTCTTTTAGTCTTGCTGTTACGAATTGAATCCCAAGCAGATTTGATAGAGAATTCCCCATTAGAGGTGAGTTTCCATTTCATTTCATCCTTAGGTATATCAGAAATTGACATATTGTAGATTCTATCCACAGTATGGTGAGGAGGGTGTTGTCTAAGCCTGCTGCTGTTCCATTGCCCTTCTTGCCAATAAAAGTTCACTGCACTGTAACCAACTGAATTTCTTTGAAGTGTTGTTGTGAGGGAGCCTCACCAATCTAGTGGTCCTGCCAGAAGTAAGCCAAAATCCAAAATGTGTTGTCTTGAACTTTCTGTCTAACTTTGCACATTCTTTTCCAAGTAGCGCTGTCATGAACTGATACTTTCACTGCCCCGGGGAAGATGCAACCATAATATTTTTGTTGCATGTATAAAGCCCACAGAGATGAGAGCGCTCTAAATCTCCACCATAATTTCTGTGAGAAAGCTTGAATTGTGTCTGTTAGTTTTCTAACACCAAGGCCACATTCTTCAATTGGTTGACAAATAGTATCCCAAGATACCCAATGCATCCGTCTATGCTCACCATAAGTGCCCCAAAAAAACCTTGCCATAATCTATTCCATGATGTGAATAACCCCTTTTAGTGGTTGTAGGATCTGTAAAAGGTAAATAGGCATTGTAGAAAGAGTACATTTTATCAAAGCCAATCTGCCTCCATGCGACAACGTAGATTTTCCCACCCTTGCAGCTTGTTTTGCATTTTACAAATTAGGTCCTGAAAAAGGGAGCATTTTTTGTTGCCTTGAAAAAGGGGGCTCCCAAATATGTTACTGGGAGGTGTTTGAGAGAAAATCCAGTGACATATTTCAGCCTTTGAACCATTAGATTGGAACATCTTTTGCTGACAATGAACGAGCTTTTATCGTTGTTGATGAGTTGACCCGAGGCTGCACAATACTGCTCCAAGAATTCTATTAATTTCCTCAGCCCTTTCTTTTTACAGTTAGTGAAAATCATAATGTCGTTGGCATATGTGAGATGCGAAATATTAAGACCACCATTACTATGATACCTCATTTCCTTGTGCTTTTTAAAGAGAGAGTCCAGGCCCTTGGACAGAATTTCTGCAGCAATAATGAAAAGAGATGGGGATAAGGGGTCTCCCTGTCTAAGGCCTCTACTTGACTTGAAAAATCCTGAAGTTGTTCTATTGATGATGATAGAAAACCAACAGTGTTCAATGCAAAGTTTAACAAGTGTAATCCATTTCTCCGAAAATCCCATCTTTCTTAGCACTCTGTATAAGAAATCCCACTGTACTCTGTCGTATGCCTTACTCATGTCCAGCTTGATGGCCACATTATCATACTTGCGCTTCACATTGATGGTGTGAATTAATTCCTGAGCAAGTAAAATATTATCACTTATGAGTCTCCCTTTGACAAAGCCACTTTGTGTAGGAGAGATGATATTCGAAAGAATGTTCACAAGTCTCTTGCTAAGGATCTTTGAAATGATTTTATTGGTTACATTGCATAAGCTGATCGGCCTAAATTCGCTCCAAGTTTGGGGATTTTCTATTTTCGGGATCAATATAAGAGATGTAGCGGTGTAGCTTCTGGGCATATGGTTGCCATTAAAAAAATCCTCAACAGCTGCATGTACATCAATTTGTATAATATCCTAGCAATGTTGATAAAAGAACGCTGAAAACCCATCCGGACCAGCAACACTATCCGGATCCATGTCAAAAACAACCTGTTTGACTTCCCCGAGGGAAGGAGTATAGCATAATTTTTCTGTCTGAATGTCACTGTTGATAGGCAGTATACAGTCCAGATTCTCTTGTGCCAATTCAGAAATATCATTTGTGAGAAGATATTAAAAATATTTTGCCGTAGATTGCTTAATTTCTTCCAGGTCAGTTAGGTGGATTCCCTCATGTGTAATGGAATGAACTCTGGATTTGCTTCTTTTTTTCTTAACAAGTGAGTGGAAGAACTTTGTGTTTCTTTCCCCTTCATCAACCCATCTACAGGCAACCTTCTGCCTCCAATAATCTTTCTCTACTGTTAATACCTGGGTAAGCACAACAGTACATCTTTTCAGCTCAATCAAATTAGTGTCACTTGGGTCATCCTCAAACTTTTGTTCTCTAATCCCCACTTCTTGTTCAGTTTTTTGATGTTCTCAAAGATATCCCCAAAGACATTTTTATTCCACCACCTAAGAAGCTGTTTAAGTCGGTAGAGTTTCTGTTGGAGGTTTTTCATCCCCTCAGTGTCTGTTGGTTGTTGCCACAAGGTTTTAACGGTTTCCCAAAATGAGTGATGTCTAGTCCACATTCTCAAAGATCTGAAAGATGGAGGAGATTTAGCTAAATTCATACTCAAGGATATCAAAAGTGGTGCGTGGTCTGACCATATGCGAGGTAGGTGACTAACTTTAGTCATGTGGAACAAATTTAACCAAACCTCTGAGTATAGGATTCTATCAAGTCTTTTCCAAATTCTATTATTAGTCCAAGTGAAATTACTCCCTTCATAACCCGCATCAATAAGTCCGCAATCTTCAATCATGTCTCCAAAATCATTCATTGCTGTTAGTCTGTTTCCATTTTGTCCTGTTCTTTCATGCAAGATGTGATACCCGAGCCTCTTACTACTCACATGGCCAAATATAATTCATGCATTACATGTTAATTTTATATGCTATTTGCATTTCTATTGACATTGCATAATTTATTCATTTTATACGACATTCTTGAATATTAAACTTAATTCTGAAGCTCTTGCACGGTATTAGTTATTGAATTTCCTAATCTAAGTAGTTGATTTTATATTGAAATAAGAAGAAAATGAGGTGGATCAATATTAGATATAGATGGGATATATAGGTTATAATTTTGGAAGTGTTAAAAGTGTTACTAGTAAGCTTATACGGTTTAATTTGATTTGATCAAGTTATTTCAAAAGTATATATTTGTAAATTGGTATATTTGGGATATTGGACATGATATAATGTGATTTAAGTGTCATATTACAATGCCCATATGTGCATATGATTTAGAAATGCAAACTAGATAATTCTTTAAGAATCGGATGCGAATCGGTTTGGAGATCGAATGAACGGACGTAGGAATTACCTATGGGAATGAATGGTGATTAAGATAGGTTGCAACCAAATAAAAATAGATGAGACACACAAGATTAGGGCTGCAAGATAAGAGAGAAAATCAGATTTGCCATTTACTTGCCACCTCATGCTTTCTTATTAAGCTTAAGCTAACATCTCAAGCTAACACCTCAAACCCTTCACCCTTAAGCAACGACCAGACCCTCATTTCAGCCATTTTCATCTTCCAAACACACACCTTAAGGTCTCCAAGTGATCCAAATTGATTCCAAGTTGAAATAAAAGCAAGAAAAGCAAAGAAGAAGTGATTACCATCAAGTTAGCCTCAAAATCTGCATAGGTAACACTTATCTACGGTTTTGCCTTTGGTTTTCAGATTATTATGAATGGTTTTATGGTTTATTAAGCTTTCAATATCTCTTATAAAAGTGTTAGAAGTTTTTAGTTAGACTTTGGTGCACAAAGAAAGGGTTTTGATCACAAACACTTAATAGGAAATACTTGTGGCAGAAACTGTCATCTTACTGTCTTCTTGTGTTTTAGGCTTCAAAAGTGTATGGTATGTTGAATAAAACCTATAATTATTACCATTTACATGACCATATATGAGTTAAGAGTATTGGAATGAATTTTTATCAGTTGGAAATTGAAATAGAGAATGATATTGGAGAAACACTCAAACTGCCAAAATAGCAAAATCTGTTTTGGTGTGCTGTGAAGGAAACTGAATTAAGGGAGCTAAATCCATTATTTTGGTAATAATATGACCTGGTTGTCTCCTTATATATGATATCTAAGTATGGTGAAAATGTTGGAGTGATTGAATATACTTAAGGGTGCCAAAACCATTAATGTCATGAAGTGTGCAAAACTGTCACGGTAGGAAACAATCTGTTTCAGTATGTTGTGAAGAGAGCTGAACTTGGGAAGCTATATCCGTGATTTTTAGCAATTATATGATATGGTTACATTTATATACATGTTATATAAGTGTGGTAAAAATTTGGGAGTGATTGGATATGCTTAGGGATGTTAAAATTATCATGCAACTAAACTTGACAGCAAGAAAATATGAAAATGTGAATCTGCCACATTTGATCACTTAGCATGTTTCAACCTGATATGTTGCTATTGAGTGTTAACAATTAGGTACATGCTATTAGAGTTATAATACTTCAATTACATGATGTTTGCATGTATTTAAGATGAGAAATTGAGGTATTTGAGGGGCTATATTGGGTTCTAGTTTGTGAAAGCTTGATTGTTAGCTTATAGCTTGGTGTTTAAGGTCTAGTATGAGATTTTGTGCTTTCAACTTGCCAAATTGGGAATGGTGCTTGATGTTGGGTAATATTACAGGCTATTTTACATCTAAGGTTGGAGAGGAATACTAAACAAATTTAGACTAAGCCACCAACCAAGTGAAAGGTAAGTAAAGATTCATTTGCAACTACAATGCATAGACATAGTAGATGTGTGAATTATATGTAATATCATAAATCATATGTGCATAGTAGAGGGCTCTCCATTGAGCATACATACATGGGCATTGTCATTAGCACGTGCATGCATCATATACTAGCATTGTGATAAATCTTGCATTGCACGGCATGATTCAGAGAAAGGAAAATGTTTTGTTGACCACTACTAGTGTACCGAAGCATGCATGGATTTGCATGGTTTATGCATGGATTTGCAGGTTCGCGTGCATGGATTTGCATGCGTATGAGTATGCATGGATTTGCATGCTTATATGATTATTGGCCATTGGATTATGGCGGTATACAGAGCTCTTTTCCGGTGCATGAGATAGTAGCGTTGGTCAGGGGCCCAAGAAAGAAATGATTTTGAGAGAAATATTTTGATGCATAAAATTGCATTGTGAGCATAGCATTTTGAGTTGCATGACTTGATATTGTGGATTATTCTTTGACATGCATAATCTTTACTTGCTGAGCGTTAGCTCATATAGTTTATGCATTGTAGGTGAGTACGATGATACTTGAAGCATCTTTGGCTGGTTGGTCGGCTGTTGGAGCTCCTGCAGGTGTTTGAGGGAGTGTGTACATGGATGACGACCTGTTGGGCTATTTTGTTGGCTTGTTATATTTTGAGTCTGGTGTATTATGTTTTTAGATTGGTACTATATTTCTCTTTTAAAACTTTACTGTAAATAAGTATGTAAATATTGTGGTCGTTGTGGGTGTTGTGTTTTTATATAAATACTGATCCTTCTATTTTAAACAGGGTTGTGTATGTAAGAAGTGATTTAGCTTTTCTTAAAATGTTACAAAAAAAAAAATATTCCATGCATGCACACAGGTTCTATCATGTCAAATTATACAATATATATGGTTGTGTAGGAAATGGGGGTGTTACAGAGTGGTATCAGAGCCCAGGTCTTGATTCTGTAGACTGTCCATGTACATAACCTTTGAAACTTGCAGAGCGCAGCCATGCCAGTAAGTTTTATATTATCATATATTGCATTTCATATTTCATAAATTATATTGGCCATATGTTGTCAAACTTGTATAAACAGCGCTGCAAAATGGTGAGAACTCGTGGTGAGAGCAGTGGTGGTGCCAGAGCACAGAGGAATGAGACACCATCCCGGTTAATGATCGAGATACCATGATTAATCGGTTAACAGAATTGATTGAACGACAGTCCGAACAGATTCAACAATTGATTCGGCAGAGGGATAATGGTGAGCAACCACGGGTGGAGGTAAACCAACAGCGGGCAGACTATATATATATGGTGGGAGAACGATTTCGGAGACTGGATCCCCCAACATTTGAGGATGCTATTGATCCTACCGCTGCAGAGGACTGGTTGAGGACCCTGGAGAACATGTTCCATATAGCAGGGTGCCAGTAGAGGAGAGGGTAATGTGTGCCACTTTCATGCTTCGCGGTAGTGCAGGCCATTGGTGGGACATGATTAGCAGTATAGAGGACATTACTACCATGAGCTGGGATAGATTCAAGGAGTTATTCCGAAATAAATATTTCACAGCTCCAGTTCGCATGATGAAGATGAACGAGTTTATACAACTGCGACAAGGAGCGATGACTGTTGGGGAATATATTCGTAAATTTGAACAACTGTCCAGGTTTGCTACGCACATGGTCAGCACTGAAGTACTGAAAGTAGAGAGATTTCTGGAGGGTTTGAGGCCAGAGTTATACCGGGATGTGAATATGGCGGGTACTCAAGGGGTGACATTTTCACAGGTGGCTGAGAGGGCGTTGGTGGCAGAACAGGCTGAATTGAGAATCGTTCGTGCACATGAGGCTCGACAGCAATTCAGACAGCAGGGACAAGATGGACTGTGGGGCAAAAGAGGCCATTCCAAATGCAGAAGCCGGGATTTAAATTTCAAGGAGAACAAGGCCAACAACAAGAAGGTCAAAATAAGAGGCCACGGGTCGAACAAGGAAAAGCACCAATGCCAGAAGCTGTGTGTCAGAAATGTGGTAATCGACATACTGGAGGCTGCTATATAGAAACCAGGACGTGTTTTCGATGTGGAATACCGGGACATATTGCTAAATTTTGCCCAGGTAAACAGAATCAGACCATCCAAAAGAATGTACCAGCCAAGGTGTTCACCATGACCAGGGCGGATGCAGAAGCAAATCCATCGGTGGTAACAGGTACACTTTATATTTCTAGTGTTCCAACACTTGTATTATTTGATTCTGGAGCCACGCATTCATTTGCATCCACTGAGTACGTGAAGAGGCTGGGTAGAATACCAGATGTAGCAGAAATCAGTTATAGTGTAACAGTTCCCTCTGGAGATGCTAGACAAACCGATCGGATTTTGAGAGCTTGTGCTATACTTGTTGAAGGTAGAGAATTACATGCTGATTTGATTGTACTGGATATGAATGATTATGATGTTATTTTGGGCATGGATTGGTTGTCAAAGTATGGGGCTACTATCAACTGTAAGGAAAAGACGGTGACATTTCAACTTTCTGGGAAAGAGTCTTTCACATTTGCCAGCATTGTGAAGAATTTCAGATTTCCTATGATTTCAGCAGTGAAGGCACAACGATTACTCGATGATGGTTGCGAAGGGTACTTGGTGAGTGTCATGAACATTGAGGAACAACACCCACCAACTCTGAGTGAAATACCAGTGGTACGGGAATATACTGAAGTATTCCCAGATGATCTCCCGGGACTGCCACCAGATCGTGAAATAAAGTTTGTTATTGACATACAACCAGGAACATCTTCAATCTCAAAAACTCCCTACAGAATGGCTCCATTGGAGTTGAAAGAATTGAAAGTACAATTACAAGACTTGTTGGACAAGGGATTCATCAGACCGAGCTTTTCACCTTGGGGAGCACCAGTTCTATTTGTACGTAAGAAGGATGGCACCATGAGACTGTGCATCGATTATCGAGAGTTGAACAGGGTCACAATTAAGAATAAGTATCCGTTACCCAGAATCGATGATTTATTTGACCAGCTTCAGGGTGCCGCAATATTTTCAAAGATTGACTTACGCTCTGGGTACCATCAATTGAAAATAAAGGAAGAGGATATCCCCAAGACGGCATTTAGTACAAGATATGGGCACTATGAATTTTTGGTGATGCCATTTGGATTGACTAACGCTCCAGCAGCATTCATGGATCTGATGAACAGAGTGTTTAAAGAATTTCTGGATAAATTTGTTATTGTGTTCATAGATGACATTCTAGTTTACTCCAGAACTAAAGAAGAACATGCCGCACATTTAACACAAGTACTAGAGGTCCTGAAAGTGAAGCAGTTATACGCCAAATTCAAGAAATGCGAGTTCTGGTTGGATCGTGTGGTATTCTTGGGACATGTTATATCAGGAGCGGGAATATCAGTAGATCCAAGTAAAGTTGAAGCTATCAACAACTGGATGCAACCTACTAATCCTTCAGAGGTGCGCAGTTTTCTGGGTTTAGCTGGATATTACCGAAGATTTGTGGAGGGGTTCTCCAAGATTGCAATGCCATTGACACAATTAACCAGAAAAGGGGTGATGTTTAGATGGACAGATATGTGTGAGCGAAGTTTCCAGGAGCTGAAAAAGAGGCTGACTTCAGCACCTATTCTCTCAATTCCATCAGGTACGGGAGGATTCGTAATTTACAGTGACGCATCGAAGAATGGATTAGGATGTGTACTGATGCAGAATGGCAAAGTAATTGCGTATGCATCCAGGCAACTTAAAGAGTATGAAAAGAATTACCCCACGCACGACTTGGAACTTGCTGCTGTAGTATTTGCGCTTAAAATATGGAGGCACTATTTATATGGTGAACGGTGCGAGATCTATACTGATCACAAGAGCCTCAAATACTTCTTCACACAGAAAGAGTTGAATATGCGGCAGCGAAGATGGCTAGAACTGGTAAAAGATTATGATTGTGTGATCAATTACCACCCAGGTAAAGCCAACGTTGTAGCTGATGCATTGAGCCGAAAATCCACACAAAGTACAATGGCTATGGCTTTAATTCAGAAATCGGAACTGAATGATTTGCAGAAAATGAATATAGAGATTTTACAGACAGGAGTAATAGAGGCAAAGTTGGCAGCCCTGACGCTTCAGCCTACGCTAATTGATAGGATCAAACAGGGACAACGAGATGATGAATATCTCATCAATATGAGAAAATATGTTGCTGCAGGGAAGTCTACTGAATTTAAGATGACTCAGGATGATATTTTACAATTTAGAGGGCGGTTTTGTGTGCCAAATATTGATAACATTCGGGAAGACATTTTAAAAGAGGCACATTCAACCCCTTATTCAGTACATCCAGGGGCTACTAAGATGTATAGAGACTTGAAATCGCATTATTGGTGGCCGGGTATGAAAAAGAACATCGCCCAGCATGTGGAGCAATGTTTAACATGTCAGCAAATAAAGGCCGAACATCAAAGACCCGCAGGGACTTTACAACCTCTACTTATTCCAGAATGGAAATGGGAAAGGATCACCATGGATTTCGTAACTGGTTTGCCAAAGACTACTAAGAGTCATGATGCTATTTGGGTTATCGTCGATAGATTGACCAAGTCTGCTCATTTCCTTCCCATATGTTCTACCTATTCCATGGATCGCTATGCCCAATTATACATTCAGGAGATTGTCAGACTTCATGGTGTGCCATTGTCTATTGTTTCTGATAGAGATTCAAGATTTTTGTCTACTTTTTGGAGGAGTTTACACAAAGCTTTGGGAACACAATTATCATTCAGTACAGCATATCATCCTCAGACGGATGGGCAATCTGAACGAACAATACAGACGTTGGAGGATATGCTCAGAGCCTGTGTATTAGACTTCCAAGGTCAGTGGAGTAAATTCCTACCTTTGGTGGAGTTTTCGTACAACAACAGCTATCAGACTAGCATTGGAATGGCTCCCTATGAAGCATTGTATGGCAGAAAATGTAGGTCTCCGATACACTGGGATGAAGTTGGTGAGAAGAAACTTTTGGGCCCAGATATGATTCGAGAGATGACAGAAGCCGTGTTACAGATTCGACAAAGAATGCAAACTGCCCAAAATCGACAGAAAAGTTATGCAGATCGACGAAGAAGGGCGTTGGAGTTTGCGATAGGAGATCAGGTGTTTTTGAAAGTAGCACCAATGAAGGGCATCATGCGGTTTGGGAAGAAAGGAAAATTGAGTCCCAGATACATTGGCCCATTCTCGGTGATTGAAAGAATTGGTGATGTTTCTTACAGACTAGATCTGCCAACATCTATGTCCCAAATACACAATGTATTTCATGTGTCTATGCTGAGGAAATATATTGCTAATCCTTCTCACATTCTGAAGAATGAACTAGTGGAATTAAAGACAGATTTGAGCTACGAAGAAAAGCCTGTACAGATTTTATTACGAGAAGTGAAGCAGCTAAGAAATAAACAGATTCCATTGGTTAAAGTGTTATGGAGAAACCAATTAGTAGAAGAGGCCACTTGGGAAAGAGAGGATGAAATGAGAACTAAGTATCCTGAACTTTTCGGTAAGTGAAATTTCGGGGACGAAATTTTTATAAGGAGGGGAGGATGTGATACCCGAGCCTCTTACTACTCACATGGCCAAATATGATTCATGCATTACATGTTAATTTTATATGCTATTTGCATTTCTATTGACATTGCATAATTTATTTCATTTTATACGACATTCTTGAATATTAAACTTAATTCTGAAGCTCTTGCACGGTATTAGTTATTGAATTTCTAATCTAAGTAGTTGATTTTATATTGAAATAAGAAGAAAATGAGGTGGATCAATATTAGATATAGATGGGATATATAGGTTATAATTTTGGAAGTGTTAAAAGTGTTACTAGTAAGCTTATACGGTTTAATTTGATTTGATCAAGTTATTTCAAAAGTATATATTTGTAAATTAGCATACTTGGGATATTGGACATGATATAATGTGATTTAAGTGTCATATTACAAGGCCCATATGTGCATATGATTTTAGAAATGCAAACTAGATAATTCTTTAAGAATCGGATGCGAATCGGTTTGGAGATCGAATGAACGGACATAGGAATTACCTATGGGAATGAATGGTGATTAAGATAGGTTGCAACCAAATAAAAATAGATGAGACACACAAGATTAGGGCTGCAAGATAAGAGAAAATCAGATTTGCCATTTACTTGCCACCTCATGCTTTCTTATTAAGCTTAAGCTAACATCTCAAGCTAACACCTCAAACCCTTCACCCTTAAGCAACGACCAGACCCTCATTTCAGCCATTTTCATCTTCCAAACACACACCTTAAGGTCTCCAAGTGATCCAAATTGATTCCAAGTTGAAATAAAAGCAAGAAAAGCAAAGAAGAAGTGATTACCATCAAGTTAGCCTCAAAATCTGCATAGGTAACACTTATCTACGGTTTTGCCTTTGGTTTTCAGATTATTATGAATGGTTTTATGGTTTATTAAGCTTTCAATATCTCTTATAAAAGTGTTAGGAAGTTTTTAGTTAGACTTTGGTGCACAAAGAAAGGGTTTTTGATCACAAACACTTAATAGGAAATACTTGTGGCAGAAACTGTCATCTTACTGTTTTCTTGTGTTTTAGGCTTCAAAAGTGTATGGTATGTTGAATAAAACCTATAATTATTACCATTTACATGACCATATATGAGTTAAGAGTATTGGAATGAATTTTTATCAGTTGGAAATTGAAATAGAGAATGATATTGGAGAAACACTCAAACTGCCAAAATAGCAAAATCTGTTTTGGTGTGCTGTGAAGGAAACTGAATTAAGGGAGCTAAATCCATTATTTTTGGTAATAATATGACCTGGTTGTCTCCTTATATATGTTATCTAAGTATGGTGAAAATTTGGAGTGATTGAATATACTTAAGGGTGCCAAAACCATTAATGTCATGAAGTGTGCAAAACTGTCACGGTAGGAAACAATCTGTTTCAGTATGTCGTGAAGAGAGCTGAACTTGGGAAGCTATATCCGTGATTTTTAGCAATTATATGATATGGTTACATTTATATACATGTTATATAAGTGTGGTAAAAATTTGGGAGTGATTGGATATGCTTAGGGATGTTAAAATTATCATGCAACTAAACTTGACAGCAAGAAAATATGAAAATGTGAATCTGCCACATTTGATCACTTAGCATGTTTCAACCTGATATGTTGCTATTGAGTGTTAACAATTAGGTACATGCTATTAGAGTTATAATACTTCAATTACATGATGTTTGCATGTATTTAAGATGAGAAATTGAGGTATTTGAGGGGCTATATTGGGTTCTAGTTTGTGAAAGCTTGATTGTTAGCTTATAGCTTGGTGTTTAAGGTCTAGTATGAGATTTTGTGCTTTCAACTTGCCAAATTGGGAATGGTGCTTGATGTTGGGTAATATTACAGGCTATTTTACATCTAAGGTTGGAGAGGAATACTAAACAAATTTAGACTAAGCCACCAACCAAGTGAAAGGTAAGTAAAGATTCATTTGCAACTACAATGCATAGACATAGTAGATGTGTGAATTATATGTAATATCATAAATCATATGTGCATAGTAGAGGGCTCTCCATTGAGCATACATACATGGGCATTGTCATTAGCACGTGCATGCATCATATACTAGCATTGTGATAAATCTTGCATTGCACGGCATGATTCAGAGAAAGGAAAATGTTTTGTTGACCACTACTAGTGTACCGAAGCATGCATGGATTTGCATGGTTTATGCATGGATTTGCAGGTTCGCGTGCATGGATTTGCATGCGTATGAGTATGCATGGATTTGCATGCTTATATGATTATTGGCCATTGGATTATGGCGGTATACAGAGCTCTTTTCCGGTGCATGAGATAGTAGCGTTGGTCAGGGGCCCAAGAAAGAAATGATTTTGAGAGAAATATTTTGATGCATAAAATTGCATTGTGAGCATAGCATTTTGAGTTGCATGACTTGATATTGTGGATTATTCTTTGACATGCATAATCTTTACTTGCTGAGCGTTAGCTCATATAGTTTATGCATTGTAGGTGAGTACGATGATACTTGAAGCATCTTTGGCTGGTGGTCGGCTGTTGGAGCTCCTGCAGGTGTTTGAGGGAGTGTGTACATGGATGACGACCTGTTGGGCTATTTTGTTGGCTTGTTATATTTTGAGTCTGGTGTATTATGTTTTTAGATTGGTACTATATTTCTCTTTTAAAACTTTACTGTAAATAAGTATGTAAATATTGTGGTCGTTGTGGGTGTTGTGTTTTTATATAAATACTGATCCTTCTATTTTAAACAGGGTTGTGTATGTAAGAAGTGATTTAGCTTTTCTTAAAATGTTACAAAAAAAAAAATATTCCATGCATGCACACAGGTTCTATCATGTCATATTATAATATATATGGTTGTGTAGAATGGGGGTGTTACACAAGTGCAATATGGTATTGAAGTCCCCTCCTATAATCCATGGTTG